>JBAMBL010001702.1:0-38850 GCA_037043405.1 Drosophila subquinaria
CTGAATAACTGTCTGCTATTTCTGTCGATGTGTCTTTTTCTTCCTCTCTCTCGCTCTCTCTTTCTCTCTCTCTCTCTCTCTCTCTTTCTCCATCTCGCTCTTGGCTAATACACGAGGCAATTGTCTGCGGTAACCACTTGTCGGACACATAGCGTGGCCGCATTAATCATTATAAATCAGGCTATTCATTAATTCATTCACACATTCATTCATTCATTCATTCTATGCCATGACATTCCATAACATTCTATACTTATTCAAGTGATTGGATGTGAATAGCGTGTACCAATTTCAGTTAGTCGATGGCATAAATGCTTTCCTTCCCCCTCTGACCCCTTTCTTCTCGTCACACAACGTGTGGGCGTTGTGGGCGTGGCCGTTAGCTGTTGCTGTGTTGCTGCTGAAGCAGACACACATTGCGTATACTCGTTCTCGTATAAGCGGAGAAATGCCAGTGAAATGCCGAAGTGAAATTCCTTCAATGAACTTCCGGCACAGAATGCAAAAGTAAACAAGCCGATTTGTGGCAGTAGAGAGTCTTCGACTGTATGATATCTTAGGAAATTTCCAAAATAAAAGTATGTAATTAAATAGTGGATAAATTAACAAATATATTCTAGAATTTCATGTGAATTTCCTATATACTAAGCTGTTCTGAATTACCATTGAACCTGACTCAATTAAATCAGAATAGCCGAAATTGATTGCAGCCCCCAGAAGAATCTCTATGTCAATTTTACCAATTAAGTCAAATTTCAAATCAGATCAGACTGTATTTGAAATATTCAAGCTCCACAGAAAACTTAAAGTGAATATTCTATTCAACTTTCCAGAAAAATGGTGACTAGTCAATAAAAGATAATATCTGTTGTCTATAATCAATACTCCAAATTTAATCTAATCTGGGAGAACAAATATTCTGATTTATTTTAAATTAAAAATTTTAGCTTGCATTCCACAAAAATATATCAAATTAAATCTTCAGAAATATTGTACACAAATTGAAAGCACATTTGAGGCATGTTTTCCAAGTGATCCCGAGTATTTTATTATTCTCTTAGATAAAAAAAAAAGAATAATGCATTTCACATGATTAAGGTTGAAATAAATATGCATATTGCTGAGAAATTCGAGGCGATTCAGAATATAAGAACACATCGCAAAGAGGAATACAATTTAGCAATGGCCTTTTAAATATTTACACACATTTATTTTGATCTATTTTAAATCACAGGGTATACAAGATCAACAGCAAAACAAAAAATAACAAAAAGAAAGTCCAAAGAACTATAAGAATGTGAAGAAAGCACAACAACAATCAGACTGTGAGTCAATGTGTTTCTGTGTTAGTGTTTAAATGAGTGTGCTCGTATGTGTGTATGTGTGTGTTGGCCAAAAGTAACAGTGCCTCGAGTTTTAATGAATAGGCCCAAAGTAGCTAATCAAACAGTCGTCACTTGTATTACTTTTACTCTCTTGCTTTTTTATTGCTTTGTGACATGGCTTCGATAACAAATAAAGGCATTATCGATTAAAATTGTGATCAATAGATGACTGAATTAATTACTGTTAATAGATTACTCAATTTGATATTTGCGCGCATTTTTTATCTTAACTTTTGCATATCCCTTAAAGCCTGCACTTGCTTACAAGGAATTAACCGTCTTAACTCCAGGACAGACAGAGGCATAAGTTGCTTAAGCAATCCAAGCCGTTATGTTTGGCAAATTGACGTCACAATGTCGCCTTCTTCATCGTCGAGAAGAAAACATGAACATGACAAATAATTCATGACCATAGCAAAGCCAAACAACGTTAACACACATTTAATGTGCTGCTTCGAGTCTAGGCGCTGCCCATGTTGTTATACACAGAAAAAAAAGCCATTCTAAAATCAAGCCTAAAATATGTACTTAATTTAAGCCTGCATTTTTTAAGTATGTTTTCAGGATTAAGCTGAACAATCAAGACTATATCGGGATTAAAATGGGAAAATAAGCCCAAATTACTTGATTCTCTCTCGGCCTCTCTCATTTCAACTGGTCCGGTGGCTCAGTGGTTAGAATCGCCGACCTGTTTGAAAAAAAACCTGGGTTCGATTCCCGCAGTCAATTTCAGTCAAACATTCCCTTCATTAAAAAAAAAAACAATAAATAAAAAAGGTTTAAAAAAATTTTTTTGAAAAAAATAAAAAATAAAAATAAAAAAAATTTTACAGTTAAAAAAAAAAAAATAAATAAATAAATTAATAAAAAAAAATAAAAATAAATAAATAAAAAAAAAATGTTAAAAAAAAGTTTAATAAGAAACTTTTTTTTTTTTTTTTTAAGAATTTCAGGATTGCTCATTTGCAGAATTCGAATGTCAAATTGCATCTAAGAAGGAAAGTCTGCACTAGAGATGGGCATGGGCCGTGCCGTGTCCGTGTCCGTGCCGTGCCGTGCCTATTTAAAAAAATCCCGTGTTGGGCCGTGTTGGGCCTCAGTTTTTACCAGCCGTGCTTGGGCCGTGCCGTGCCTCAAAAAGGAGGCCCATGCCCATCTCTAGTCTGCACTGATCAGTCAGTGTCTGATCAAATGTTGAATGGATTGAGAGCATGTGAGAAGCATGCATGCAACCATTTGGCAAACATCATTCGTCATTCAATAAAATCCAGCAGAGACAAAGGGAGAGAGAGAAAGCTGTGTTGCTGTGTTTGTCATCCATTAGGCAATTCATTTCATTTTCATTTTCAGCTGCTCGGCTGTCCAAATGGCAAATTCTAGAAAACAACAAGAGCAGCAACAGCAGAAGGGAGGAGTGTGTGTGTTTGTGTGGCAGCCATTTTGAAAGTGAACAGCGCTAACAACCGGAAATCGTGCAAGTATTTAAATGCAGCCAAAGCGGTAAGTGCTGCGAGAAAGCAGAAAGTGAAATGGAATTGAGTCAACGGGAATTCCCCCTTGCTCATAATCCGAATAACTGAAATTGATGAAAATTTATTTCAATTGCAGTTTGTTTGCTATGTGTGTGACTGTTGTGTGTGTGTGTGGCATGCATTTCATTTAGCTGCTGCTTGCCCCTTTTTGCTCCAACTGCTGCTGCCTCTTCTGCTTCTTCGTCTTCTTCTTCTGCATCTGCTTCTTCTGTTGTTGTTATCGTCGTTATCGTTTGCATTTACATGCACTTACCGTTGTCATTGAAAATGTACATTTGCTTTGGCGCCCACCACGTTCTATCCGCAAGCTATCTCTCTCCCTCTTTCCTTCCCTTCCATCTCTCCTTCTCACTCTCTCTCTTTAGCTGCCCTCTCTTGTGCTTTATTTCGACTTGAAGTCAACATATTTTTGGCGCATCTCGTTGCCTTAACGTGCTCATAATATGAATTATTGATTTGATAGCTCGTTGGCTCCTGTTCCTATTTTTGAGTACATCCTCCAACTCCTCCTCTCTCCCACTCCTTTCCCATTTTATAATCCTTTTCTGCTACGACGCCCCCATTTCCTCGATACTTATGCTCCCCTTCGTCGCCTCCGTCATCGTCGTCGTCGTCGTCGTCGTCTCTCATCCGGCGATTATACATTTTTAATTTGATTTCTGTAGCATTTTCTTACACAGATTTTCTTCTCGTTTGCGTTCCCCTCTCCTGCCTCAGGCTAACTGTCTGTCTCCCCGTCTCTCTCTCTCTCTCTCTGTCTGTCTGCCTGTGAGTTTCCTTTTTTTCGGGACAGACAGATAGAGAGACAGACAGGATGGAACGACGCATATATGACAAATTAACATTCTTAAAATGCATGCTCCGGCAATTAATCATCAACGTGAAGTTGCGGGCGGGCGGACAGAAAGACGGACGGATGGAGGCTGATTGAAAGCAACTTCCAATCTTTTAGCTTTGTCGTTGACGCTGACGTTGACGTTGCCCTCAGTTAGTCAGGTCCTCCAGGGACCTGCCCCGAGTCCTGCCTCTGTTGTTGGCTCATTTTTTTATTTCATTTTATGTTTGCTGTTTTTTTTTAGATAAATGTTGCTACTGATTGACCTTTTGGTAAGTTGCCTTTACTTCCTTTACAGCGACTCTTAGCTTTTCCTCATCGCTTTTGGCCTGGTCTCCTGTCTCCTTTGATTTAGTTCCTGAGTTTTCATTGACGGAGGGGAAAAATAAGTATTTGCCTTTTGGCATCATATTTTATATGATACACATGGTCAGAGGTTGAAAATTTGTTGCTCCTTTGGTTCGATTTTGCTTTGGTTTATTGCCCCATTTCGATGAGATTGATGGGCCAGCTATTTGGAATGCCTCCAGCGATGATTGCAGATATTTCCGAAAATATTCCTAGCTAACTCTAAAAATGTGGTCTTTTGGGCTACAGGTTGTTGTTCCAAACTGCTATCGCAGTTGACCAAAAGAATAGTAATTGTTTAACAAAAATGCTTCGAATTTACAACTGTCTTATAATATGTACTGACTGTAACATGATGTGAGATCTGCATCTCCAATTGTGATCATAGACTGTAGATCTTTGGTTTCTATTTCACCTGTAGCTTTAATCAACATTGAGCTGGTCTTGGAGTGTGACTCTGTCTAAATTAAAACTATGAAAAAAGGTCCTTCTTATCGAATGCTCCATTTCCCTGTAGGAACTGTCTTTTTAAATGATTTAATTTATAATGCAAATGAAGCCACACTTAACAGAGCTAAGAATAATTAACATTCCGACTTTAGAATCTGGCTCTGTTTGCAGTTAATCCATTTTTAATGCGTCTAGCTCTTTTCAGAGACCCAAAGACCTTAAGTGTTCGTTGTCCAGTTTTTTTTTATGCAATATATAGTATGTAATAATATTGTTCTGTATAATAAAATAAATAAAGAACCGATATTTTATTAGAAACAATCTCTTGCATCTAGCTCTTTGAAGAGAATTTCTCTTATTAGCCTTTGAGCCTAACATCTGATCAACCCTAATTTAATGTAATACATTTGTAATTATATTATTATTCTATATAATAAAATACATTTTTGATTCGATCACTTGTTGGTTTCTCTTTAAAGAGCATAACATAAAGATTTACTGCATACAGAGACAAATCCTTTAATCAGATTGTCTGTTTGCAAGATATGGTGTAGAGATAAAGAAACGCCCAAAGACTCTAGTTCCTCGTCATTAAAATCTAGCTTCTTATTTTTCCAGATTCTTCCTAGAGTCTTCTCTCTTTTAACTAATTATATTTCTTATCATTATTATTTCTTTTAAGGCCTAGATTTCGCTCTGCCAATCTTTCAGTTCTGCCTTTCTCTCTCTCTTTCTCTATATTTCTGTCTCTCAGGCTCCCTTTATCTCTCCCTCTCACTCTGTGGATTGTCTCCCCGATAAGCTGCACGCACACTTGAATTCTTGTATTTTCCCCAGTCATTCAGTCAGGTGTCAGTTTCAGTTGTGTTGTAAGTCTCACTAAGCCGAGGGGCCGGACAGGCTGTTGGCCAAGTTTTCCAAGCTGGCTAGCAGGCTTCTTGGCCGGAGGATACTCAGACTCTGGGCCAGATTCACAGAATATGACCATAAGCAGCTGGCCCCAATACGATTGCTAAGTTATTAATGACATGTCGTTTGTTGCTCTGTTCTCGCCCCCACCCACTACCCCCTGACTAACCACAGTTTTGTTGTACTGTGTTGACCTAGTTGAATCTAATCTAACACTAACACCTACACACACACACACACATTAGCATAGAGCGTACTTGAAAGAGGAACACAAATTGTGAGGTATGTAAAAATCGCTTGGCAGCAATATTTGATAGATATGTATACTATATGTATGCGTATTCGTGTGTGTGTCGGTGTGTGTGGCAGCCATATAAACTCGTAGATTTTCAAGTGCCACAGGCGCCAGGCAGTCCGAGAGTGTGGCAACAACAACAACAAGATGGCAACGTGAGAAACCGGATGTGAATGCAAAGGATATGGGACATTGAACAGGGGACATGGGACAGGGGAAAGGGAACAGGGAACAGGGGGAAGGGAACAGGGAACAGGGGACATGGGACAGTTGCTGGCGGCACACCTAAAGCTTCACATGGTCCAGTCGCCTCAGTGCGTGGCTAATATTAAATCTACACCCATGGCCATTCAAATAGCACAAATGAGATGCATAGAATTCAAACATTCAAAATGAATACAGTAATAAGTATTTCATTTTCATATTTTTTTTTTTTTTGGCAAGTTTAAAATATGATTTTTACATTGAACTTTGTTCATTAGTTTAATGATAATTCAATTATTTTGTCAAAATATTTTTTTTATTTATAGGCATAAAAAAAATAATATTTAATATGAAAAATTTTATCAAATCCTTCCCGGCTTTCACTTTCGTAAGTTGCGAGACCTAGTTTCCCTTGGCTGTTCAACTTTCGGGCAGATGTTGCGGATTGAATTCACGAGCTAGTGAGTCCGAATTCGGAAGGGTTATATCGTTTGATTTTGCGGATGCTAACTGTAATTATTCATTACATACCTCAATGTTTTAATCGTTATGAGACTCTAACCTAACATATTTCGTCGGATTTTGCATCGTACCTCAAGTTCGACAAGACTTGTGCGTCGCCCACCTGTTCCAGTTTCCGCGAAAGTGAATGGCAACTTTATAAGGGCTGCCCTTGTATGTGAAGAAATTAGTAAATATATTGGTACATATTTTAAACAACAATTTAAGTTTTTTTTAAGTATTGCGTAAAGTGAAGAATTCAATTTCTTGTTTTTTAAATGCAAGTTTGGACAAAACAGTTTAAAATTTAATGCAAAAAAGAACTGATTATTTTTGTAAGCAAACACTGTGCAACAATTGACAACTCTGCAAAAAGACATTTCTCAACACTGAAATCAACCCGCACTTTCAAAAATACAAAAGTTATAACGAAAGTAGGTTTTACTTTTGAAAAATGTTTTGACTTATGATTAAATAAATTGTTGAGGAATAAATTACACATTTTAACAGCGAAAATTCTTTTGACGCAAATATGTGATTCGCTGAGAACATTTTCCAGCACTGTTCTGCAAAAAATTACTCAACACAATGTGGAAGGCAAATTCGGAGGGTAATTCGTAGGAAATGTAAAGGATTTTTAAGGGAAATTCGGTCAAATCTTGCGGATTGAAATTCGCAAAAAACAAGTGAAAACCGGAACAGGCCTGAAAATAAAAATTTAAATAATTCCTGACAACGCCTTTTTGTGCTCTTTCTGATAAGACATTTACAAAAGTTTCGTGAAATTTCGTACTAACTTTAACTATAAAAAAACTTAAACAAACTATAAAACAAAAATATATTTATTATGTATAATCTATTTCGTTCCACATTAATGTTCATAGCTGTAAATATGTGTGTGTATGCCTTTTAGCTGCTATTTCAATATAGATTTTACTTCAGTTTCACACGCCTCAAACCAGCTCAGGTCCAGTGGTTCAGTATCCACACTCTCTCTCTACCTCTCTCTCTCTCTCTCGCTCCCTCAGCAACTGTGTCTCTGCTGGCCCAGAGTCAAGAATCAGTGACGGAAATCAACGTCGCACTTAAGCGGATTCGCAAAATTGGCTATATGTTTCATCTCTACACATACAAATGTATGTGTACATATGTGTATATGTGTGGGCTGTGTATGTGTGATGTTTCTATTTTTTTATATATACATACATACATATATATGTATGTTCTTGTGTCACGCTGCAAAGGCTAGACACCCACAGTTCAACGCCCACGCCCACAAGGTTGCTGCTTGCTGGTAACTATTAAGCCAAATAAACAAACACACACACACACATTTGCACATGTCACACGGCATGTGTGTGTGTGTGTGTGTATGTGTGTGGAACGGTTTGTCGCCTAAGCTTAAAATAAAAAGTAACAAACGCTAGACGGAAATCAAGTTGAAATTTCATTGAGTGCAAAGGAAATTCAAACGGAAAACCAAATGAGTGAATCCCCCTTTTTCCCTGTCCCACCGTCCCACCCACTTACCCCTCTCCGCAATACCCCAGAGAAGTCTCTGCTCTGCCATACAATTCCCTGCAACTGCAGCTGGCACTAAAAATAGTAAATAAATAGATTAGTTCCATAGTTGCTGCAGTTCAGGGACTAAAATTGCAGCATACATTTCAGCGCTTGGAGCTGTGAGCCGAGAACTGAGAGTTGGGAACAGATAACTGAGAGCTGAGAATTGAGAGGTGGGACAAAAAGGTCTCAGGTGGCTGCCAACAATGTAATATCAGATCTATGGGTGTTATCTGCAAGTAAATAGAACCAGATAGTTTATGAATGCAAGGGAAAATAGTTGAGTTTATTTATGATAAAACAGAGAATGAAATCAATTCTTTTACATAGCATCGAAGTTTTAGGTTTCGCTTTCAATGCAGTGTATTTTTACATCTTAAAGAAAAATTGTTGTACAGATTTTAATACAGTCGAACTTCCCTAACTCGAATCACCATTATCCAAGAAAAAAGTTCGAGTTGGGGAGACTTCGAGTTAGGGAATTTTTTTTTTAGTTTTTTAAAAGAAACTACAAATGCATTCATTTATAAATACATTTCAAATTGCAAATTTTTCTTGTCATTTTCAACAAAAAAGGATTCCAGTTTGCTCAAGACCTGTTAATATTCTCAAAAATTGGTGTTTTCGTTCTTTTGCTGTATCCAGAAAAAGTTCCCGATTCAAATGTCATCATAATTAATTTTTACATATTTTAATATAATGAAAACTGTTTTTGCTGAGATACCATATTTTTCAGCAACTTCAGTTTATTTGGTCTACTTTTAAATTCCTTAACTAATAAGTTATATTTCTTTAAACATTTTAATACAATGCGAGAAGTACATTTCGAACATCTTTTCTATAGCTAATTCACCAGCTTATGTAATTATTGATGCAATATTCTATTATATGGCATCACCAGATGTTAATGTTCATCAATATTACATATCCAAACGAGCCGGTAACAAACGCATATAACAGAAACGAAAATAAAATTCAAACTTTGTTGTAGATTTTCCCGAAAAATTCGACCTACAGAAGCACGGGCCAAAATTTTTGTTCGAGTTACGGAGAAATTCGACTTATGGAAGTTCGAGTTACGGAAGCAGATTTGTATGAAATTTGCTCAGTAAACGCTATTGCCACTCGATTTTGTTCGAGTTAGAGAAGTTCGAGTATATGAAGTTCGACTGTAAATTCTTATGGTAAACAATTTCAGGTTGTTCTATAAGTAAAAAACTCGAATTGAAGTTAAGAACTGACATCGTTAATTGAGTTGTATGCGTTATTAAAGAATATCTTAAGTACTAATAAACAGAGCTAGATATAGTATTCAAGTATTCCTGACTTTTTCTTACTTATTGTATTGTCTTATGTACTTGACAGTATTTTTAAGATTATGTTTGGTTCCTTTTTACTCATTGTCTAGTCTGATATTATCTTATGTCTTATCTATCTGACACATATGTTTTTCTCCTTCTTACTCCTTGTGCTCTATATTCTTATCTACTCCCGCATACATGCAGGCTCGCTTGTGTTATCTTGATCTTGTTATAGCTAAGCGCCGGGATTTCGACCCGTATGGTAATTCTATGCCATCGTGACCCTTTTGTGTCACATGAGTGTCGCACATGTGGTGGAACATTTCGAGGGACGATCGATAAGTATGTTCATTTATGAACAGAGTTCAATCATTGCAGATGCTTCTCAAAAAAACGGAGTAATATACTTGCGATCTTTACAATCAAATGATAGAATATACAAATAATAGAATGCGAGTTAAGAATGCGAGAAAAGAGAAAATATATTGTATAGAGTAAATTTAAAAAAGTATAAGTTTTTAATAAACGTATTGTATTAAGATAATAATAGATCCTTTATTTTCAATTCAATAATTTTTTAAATTTAATTTCCATTGATTTTAGAGCCAATATAGTTAAGTAATAAAATTTACTAATAAATTCTTAATCTATTTTATAGATAGTGACCTTATAGAATTTGAGTATTAGTAATTATTCATTTTTTGCTCATATAAAATTAAGTTAAATTCAAAATATAGTATAATTGCAAAATATAAAAGAGTAATAGCATTAAATAAATATTTTTTATTAACCGAAGACCTACTTTAAGAAAGATATCCGGCTTGGGTTTGAATCCGAGATATTTAAAAAGCATTCGAGCAAATCTTACAATGCAAGGAAGTTGTTTTATAAAAGTCATAAAGTATAGTACATAGGTCCCTTTTAATCGCATCTAAAAGTCACAAGGCTACAATCCAAGTTGCCATCGCTCTTTCCAAGAAGCTAATTCAATATTTACGCTTCTTTTAGAAGCTTTTGATTGATTAACTCGACACTAATCCCTGCCACTCGACACAGAGACAGAGACAGAGAGAAGCAAAGCTCATGTGTTAATTAAGCCACTTTCCATACAAGTGTATCACTCTGTTTTATTTACTCGCATTCCCCAGCACACTTTTCTTTCTCTTTTCCCTGTCCTGCTTCCTGTCCACTGCCCTTTTCCCTAGCAAATTCCACATGAGCTGCTCCACCCCGGGGAAGGGTGAGTTGCACTGAACTGAACTGTGAATATGTATATATATTTAAGGTTCGCATCGTGTCAAAATATATAAATCAAAATGTCGCTGATTTGTTGTGTGCGGACTGTGCCACAATTTGTCTCAGCTTTGCATTGGGTGTGCGCGTGTAAGATTAGGGTGGTGTGTGTATGTGTGTGTGTGGGTGTGTGTGTGTGTATGTGGGGAAGGGGCTGCATTGTTCTGGGCATATTGAACGGATTCCTATGAGAAGTGATGTCCAGTCTATTGGAGTTTGTTTGTGGGTTTAATATGATTTTTGTACACAAGTTGTGTTGAAGAAAGCGCTTAAGGGAAGGGACAAGAGAGGGGGACAAGGAGCAGATGCACAGGCAGGTGAAGGAGTTAACGAAGGGGTAGGAAGAGGAGTTGAAGAACGGCATGAGAGGAAGCAGAAGAAGACGTTGGCTAAAAAGCAGACAAAGGGGCATCAAATAAGCAGCAGCAGAGACAGGAGATGAGAGAGTGAGAGAGAGAGAGGGAGAGAGAGGAAGAAGAAGCAGCTGTAAGGAGTCTATAGTATTCGAGGGGGTCCTGTGGAGGTCCTCGCCGTGATTGCAAGTTGCTCTTGGCTTGAGCTTTGCAAAAACTTTTCGCTTGCGTTTGAATTTTATGCGAGTTATTTTCCCGATCCAAGGGGGAGGGGCGGGGAGGGGGGAAGGGGTCGGGGTCGGGGATTTTTGGAAGCGTCAAGTTGGGAGCATGAGACGCTGGCGGCGTGTCGCATAAATTTAAGTTAGCAACACATTTTCACACTGCCTGCGTCGCACACCGTACAACCCCCCTCCCTCCCATCCACTATCAAGCACCCCCCTTCCCCTTCCATCTGCCTCCGCGCCCCTCCCATCAAGGACAACCGCAGAGTCACAGTTTTTTTTCGGTTTACTTAATGCGCCGCTAAAAGTTTTTCTATTTTATTATTTCTGCCTTTTGCTACGTTTCTGTTTCTTCGTCGACTTTATTTATTTTTATTTTTTTGATTCTGTTTTTCCTTTTCCTTTTTTTTTTATTTGTTGTCTTGCCAGGTTCGTCCTTTGCTTTTTGGCTTCGGTTTTTCAATTTTCTTTCGTCTCAGGCCAAACTATTTATAAATTGTATTTGTCTTGTTTTTCCATCTGGCCGGAGCCTTGAATCTCGATGTGAATCTACGTGTATATCTATGTGAATCTGTATCTGTATCTGTCTGTGTCTTTGTATTTCTGTTTGTTTTCATTTAGTTAGTCTGATGTGCGCTGCATTCTCCCTCTCTTTCTCCTTACCTCACTCTTTCTCTTTCTCACTCTCTCTTTATCACAGCATGCGGCAAAAATATCCTTAATGAGTTGCATTTGGCAAACATCTAAATTTCATAAACTTATTTTTCTAAGGGAATACATTTAAAACTCACAAAATTTAGTCGAATAAAACCTATTATACATACACGAGCTTCTGAATAATGAATGAAACATTGACTCAAAACTGAGTTTTCAATTTGGTAAACTCGACGACACAATAATATGAGCTGATTAAAAAAATGCACTTAAAAGGTGTTGCTTGTGGTTTATATTTATCTAAATTATATTTTAGCTTTATTTTAATAAAATTATTATCTGTTCTTCAATGTGTTGAAAACTCTTAAAGTGCAAATCCTTTTTGTTTGTAGGATACAATTTCGTTTAGCTTGATTTTGAAATGCGAGCAAATAGTAATAAAATCAGTTTTTTTTAATTTTTTATATGTTTAAAATCTTTTATGAGGAAACTTTGATATTTAGCTTATGAAACACGATTTAGTAGATATTTAGAATTTTCAATGTTTTGAATGTGATTTTTTCAATATTTAATCATTTCTGGAGTAGTATAAGTAGTGAGTGTGAAAATAATGTGAGCAATATTATAAAGTATTAATTTACGTATTTCACATTCCGTGTAAACTTTCTATCTTATTGTGTCGGGTGTTACCTTTTTCAGTGTGACCGTTTTAAGGCTGTCTCTCTTATGTGCTTGATGTTTTTACAAACATATGTTTCACTCAAAAAACTATTTGTTTCAATATACACAATTTAATCAAGTCTAACCACATTATGTGTGTCTCTTTTAATGTTTTTCCCATTTAGTGTGACCGTTTATATTAATAACTATTAAGTAGAGCAGCTTTCCCGTTAGGCACACGTTTCACTTTGTTACTGCATTAAAAACCATTGCAATAAATTGTCAATATTTTTTTTATTTGTATTAAATTTATTGCCTTACTAACCGAAGTCATTTAATTGTTTTATTGAAACTTGAAAAAAAAATTCTTTTAAAAATACCAATTGGCCCACTTAAAGGTTGCGGGCCATTTTGTGCCTCAAACCCATGTGGCACGTGGCACATGCAACAA
Source organism: Drosophila subquinaria (assembly GCA_037043405.1). NCBI lineage: Eukaryota > Metazoa > Arthropoda > Insecta > Diptera > Drosophilidae > Drosophila > Drosophila subquinaria. Next base: position 12,959 of record JBAMBL010001702.1, read on the forward strand.
ACAATTAAGAACATCAATTGGGAGTGTTGCATGAAAATTAATATCCATAAATGGGCAGCGGTGACATATGCGCTCTTTGCCAATTTCTCTACATCTCTCCCTTGGTCCCCGTTCTCTGTCTCTGTCTCTATCTCTATCTCCTCTCTCTGTCTCTCTTCCTCTCTCTTCTACTCGTTATTTCATTTTGGGTGCATGTAGTGCGACACAGGCCTCATAGATCAGGTTGCTAGCCACTCAGTCAGCTGGTAAATACACATAAAATCAAGTGTTACATGTACTCGAATGAGAACGACTTGGATATACACTTCCATTTGTCTGAAAGGGTATGAGAATACATCATCAATGCAGTTTTTGCTCGAAATTTACGAGTTCAAATTTATTTAATAGGTAAATAAAGAGATACATACATTTAAATTTGAAAGTGATAAAACGATAATAAAATGATGTAAGATACGATTAATATAAATATTAAAGAAGGCAGAAAGAGAGAAATGTAAGTATAGCTATATGTAAGTAATTATGTATTTATTTCTTTTTACTTTATCTAAAAATATAATGCCTACATCCAAAACGCCCATTTACAGCCCACAGTCTACACAGAATACCGAATCCCGGAACACCGAATCTTAAAAATTGCATCAAAGAAAAAATAATAATTTTGTGGGACTAGGAAAACAAAGAGGACAAAGGTCAAAGGAGCTGGCGTTATGCAAACATCGTGATAAAGTTGAATGGCCATTTGAGCAAGGGCATTAAAAATATACACACACACACACACACACACACACGCACACAAACACACTCACTCACAAAAATTGCCATTAATTTTATGCCTTTGTTTGTTTTTCTTTATTTTTGCGAAGCGCCGTTGCACGCGCCAATTTTATTATTTAAAACGTGTGTCTGACATAGTTGTTGTTGTCGTTGTTGTTGTTGTTGTTGTCGTCGTTGTTGTTGATGTTGCTGCTTTTGTTGTTGCTGCAGCTGCTATTGTTGCTGCTAGATTTGCTGTAACTGTTGCTATTGTTATTGTTTTTTTATGATTATTTTTTTACTCGCATTTTTCATGCGGTTGCCGTTTTGTCGAGCGAAAATTAAAAACGAAGCGCAAAATTTTAAAAGCAAGTAAAAACGGCTAAGGGATACCCTGCAACACTAAAACGGATATGTTTAATTATATTAATTATATTTACGTTACAAAAGCTGAGAATTTCGACATTCTATTAGGTTAGTCTTTTTATTATTATTTTTATTATTCGATCTTTTTGAAATTTGTATGATACGATAATGACATAAAATTAATACATACATATTAGGGTGTCCCTTATTTGGTCAAAGTAATATTTTTAAAACGCATACGGGCTAGTTCTGTTCATTAGGTCCTAAAGCACTCAGAAATAAATTTTTACCTCAATCGGAGTATGATAACCCGTGCCGACTTGGATCGGAAAATTTAAAGATTATATGGGACAAAAAAAAAATTTTTTTTTTAATTTTTTATTTTTTTATTTTGTTTATCAGGTCCTAAAGAACTCAAAACCAAGTTTTCACCTTAATCGGAGTACGATAACCCATTCAAATTTGCATCGAAACATGAAAAAACAGTATTTTAACACTGATTAGACATTTTTCGATGATTTTTCATGTTTTGATGCAAATTTGAATGGGTTTCCGTATTCCGATTAAGGTGAAAACTTGGTTTTGAGTTCTTTAGGACCTAATGAACAAAACAAAAAAATAAAAAATTAAAAAAAAAAAAAAATTTTTTTTTTGTCCCATATAATCTTTAAATTTTCCGATCCAAGTCGGCACGGGTTATCATACTCCGATTGAGGTAAAAATTTATTTCTGAGTGCTTTAGGACCTAATGAACAGAACTAGCCCGTATGCGTTTAAAAATATTGACTTTGACCAAATAAGGGACACCCTAAAATACATATGTACATATATTCCAAAAATTAAGCTTGTATCTTTAACGATTAGAAAGACTATATATATTTAAAACTTTGGAAAGTTATCCTAACGCTTAACAGTTTTTGTTATAAAATTTAAATTCCGAGAAACAAATCTAGCTAGCTTGCATCAAGAAAATGTTTGTATTTCATTATCTCTTTGCCTTCATAATTAGGTATACCCCTTATGCATTCCTTTTACGGCCACAGGGTATACAAAAAAGGATGAAAAACCGCAAGCGCAGCAACAGTTTCAATTTCTCGCCCCTTGCTCCCAACTAATTGCAGCTGGGCCGTCATCATTAAATGTCCTGTCGCTGTCCCAACTCCTCGCACACCCCTCGCTCTGCCAGCAAGCACTTGGCAAAGATACTGCAGTTGCTGTCGGTGGACTGGCCTAATCTATTTGTCTTGTTCGCGTAGATCGGAAAAAGCCAGAGACAACGCCAACGTAATTTGCAGCAAATACATTTCCTGCCACCCGAAACCCGAGACCCGAGACCCAAAAACCCCTTAACCTGCATCCAGAAACCTGAAACTGTAACCGAAGTCCCCTTCACACTCCCTCTCTATTCCCCCCACTCCCGTCTTAGTGCTCGGCCTTTGGAACAATCTTTGAAGCAATCCTCCAATTCGAGCACCGGAAAGGACATTTCAGAAATTCAAAGCGTTGGCTTTGATAAACGAGCTGCAGTTCGCTTCTGGCTTCTGGCTAGCCAGGACAGGACAGGACAGGACAGGACTAGGACCTCTTCTGGTCCTATTCCGTTCTGTTCTTTGGCCATCTTTTTAGGTTCTATTCCGCTTCTTTCAGCAAGGTTCTGTTCTGTTCAGTTCTCGGATAGCCATGGGTATAAATCGAAATGCCAGGCCAATGAAAAAAGTGAGTTGAGAAAACTTTCGAGAAAGAATACCAAATTGCACATAGCGGCCACTGTCAGGGGACAAGGACAAGGGGATGGGAGATTGGTAGCACCACCATCACCCATCAGCAGCAGCACCACCACCACCACCACCAGTGGGTCAAATTGGGAAAGTTGTGGTGCTGCTGCAATTGCAATTCAAATTGCAGCCACAAATGCAATTTCTATAGGATTTGGCCACCCGAAGGGGGGTTGGAAAGCGGGTCTAAGGAAGGCAAATGTTTACCAGACAGACTGTCCGTCAACTTTGAAGCGGCGAACGTCTCTGCCAAGCCAAGCCACAAATTGCAGCTTCCTTTTGTCTCATCATTCGTACGTCTTGTGTGAGTAATTCAACAAAAAAAATTTGTTTACTACGATTTCCTCATGTTTTCTTATACCTAGCATATTGATGGTAATAGGGTATTTCGGATAGAGTAGATGACAACTAACTGAGCAGCAGACAAGAAAATTGAAGAAAAGTGAAACTTAACGAAATTCTTGAATAGAACTATCTAAGAACCTCCTTATACAGATTACAATTATACGAATTGTAAGGTTTTGTTAAAATGGCTTAAGGCAATTATAACTTAACAGTCAATCAACGTAAAATCATACACTGAAAAATAAGTCCGGGATGTTTAGCCCGAATTCAATCCCAAACGATGTCGGATTTTCTTAAACCAAGTACGAAATACTTGATTTCTTCAATCCTGAAATTCTTAAATTCAGGCTAAACAATTTTTTATTAATTATAATGTTTTTCGTTACATTTAAACTTTTATTTTTTAAATTTTTGTTTTAAAATTTTTTTTTTTAAGATTTTTTTAAACGTTTTTTTTTTAACTTTTTTTTTAAACGTTTTTTTTTAAACGTTTTTTTAACATTTTTTTTTAATAGATATTTTTTTTTTAATTTTTTTATTTTTACCTTTTTTTTAATTGACGGGGGGAATCGAACCCAGATTTTTTTCAAACTGGAGTCGGCGACTCTAACCATTGAGCCACCGGACCGGTTGAAATGAGAGAGGCCGAGAGAGAATTTTCCTCTCGCGCTCAGCAAATGTGTATTTTCCCATTTAAATCCCGATACAGGCTTGATTATTCAGCTTTATCCTGAATAGATACTTATAAAATGCGAGCTCAAATTAAGTATTTTATACTTGATTTTAGAATGGCATTTTTTTTTCTGTGTAAGGTTTTGTTAAAATGGCTTAAGACAATAATAATTGAAACTTAACAGTTAATCAACGTCAAATCATTTAAGTTTTCAATACAATACATAAGTGATAGATAAGAATAAAGTTTAATAATTTATTTATTACAGCACGACTAAAAACAGTTTTAAATTAAATACAAGCTATTAAAATCTAATCCTACATTTTGTTGAGAATTGCATTCTCAAGATGAAAATGTAAGTTCAGTTGGTTCTTTGAAGAGATGGTAAAAGATATGGTATGTCAAATTTCATTCAAAAAGGTAGGATAAATCTAAATCCAAAGTTTAGTTAAATATATATTTATAGCCTATATTTAAATATTCTTCCAATTCTTTAGATCTAATGCTAAGATAGATTTATTACAATTACTATAATTAAATAAGTCTTTTGCTTTAAATTTCTGTATAGACCATTTAAATTGTCACCTTTTAAAAGCATTTGATGTTATGTATTTATGTATAAGTCTTGAACAACTAGATAAATGTTAGGGAAGATCAGGTGGCCCACTTGTCAGGAGATGACGATGATTCAGCTTTGCAGGGTATCTTGTAGCACGGTTGAGAATGAAATGGTGTTTTGTTGTTTTAGTTTTTTGCCTTTGGCAGTTGCTAGGAGCAGTTGCAATTCATCGAGTTGTTCTTTGAAATTTCTTCAACAACTGCTGCCGTTGTTGCTGTTGCTGCTGTTGTTGTTCTCGTTGTTGTTTTTGGTGTGTGTTGGGTGTTTGTTTGTTCGCCAAAAGTAAAAGCAAAGTCGCGTCGATTCAATTCGAGTTGTGTGTAAGCAAAATTGCCAAGCCAAGCCAAGGACAATTTCAGGCATCAAACGCTGTGGCACTGAATATGAGCAGAAGATACATAAAGCAACCGATAAGATAAGCAAAAATAGACAACACTGCAAAAGACAGAGAGAGAATGATGGATAGATAGAGACAGAGTAGGAGAGAGAGAGCGAGAGAGCGAGAGAGTACAATCTATGTTAGGGGAACAAGTGTGTGTGTGTATGGATGTCGAGATGTGTGTGGGGCGAGTGCAAAGTTCCGGTTGAGTTTCAACTTTGTCGCTTTTGGTAAAAAGTGGCACACAAGTAATGTTGCATAGTTGGCTCTGGGGAGATTGAGCGACAGATTGCGACTGTTGAGAGCCAGAGAGATAGACACTCAACATGAAAGAGTGAGAGAGAAAGAGAGAGAGAGAAAGAGAGAGAGGGGAAGAGCAGCTGCAACTGCAGAAAACAGCGCAAAGGCAAACTTTGAAACAAAAACGATTTAAAAAGTGATTCAAAGACAGATTTTTATATTGAACATGATATGAATGAAATAAACAAGCAAAAAGCACAACCGTTAAAAATCCCAAAGAAAACCAAAACAAATATCAATTGAATAATATAAACAAATTGAAGTCGAGATTCAATGTACAAAAAGCAAAACATTCGTTAAAATTGCAATATATTTGCTTGAAAACAGACTCCGAGAGTTTCAAATAAGCTTTCCATATATGAGCTAGCTGTACAAATATTCAGAATTTAAACTTAAGCCTAGTGCTGCACTTTGTTCTACATTCTGCATTCTGCATTCTAACCTTAAGCCAAATTCAATTAATTTGATGTCCCTTATTTTGGTAAACTGTCTCATTAGCTACTCAACGCAACAAAACCGATAACGATAACGATAAACGAATCAGTTGCACATTTAACTGTAACTGTAACTCGTCTGAGAGTTTATTATTGAGATAATCCTTGCTGCAATTTCTGTTCATCCCATTCATATTAATACTCTGTAAAATTGAAAAAGGGCTTAAAAGAGTATGATGGTTTTGTGAGAAATTTTGTAATAGGAATAAATCTTAGGCCTGGAATTTATATACATATATTTTCATCGATTGCAGCAGTTATGTATAAAATAATAAAGACATAATTTTGATACGCACGTCAAAATTGTTTTTAATTTGAAATACTTAAAAGGTTCTCTTTGATTTGATAAAATTGATTTTCCTTTTTAAGTACATTAAGTTAATAATAATAAATAATAAAAAACATAAAATTAAAAAAAAAATAAACTTAAATAAAAAAAAAATGTTTATATATTATAAATTTACAAGAACAAGTTGAAATCAATTGCTCTGATATTTGTCATGCTCTGAATTCATTCAAAAAGTTTGATCAGGTTTGCAAAAGAAATACGATATTTATAGCGAATATAGCATAACAGAAGAAACAGAACTAAATCTACAGGGTATTTCAAAGTAGATCCCATTTAGCAAGAATAACTTGTTACTGGAGTAACTTGAACTAGTTGCACTTGGAGATGCAAACACATGCGATTTGCAAAAATGTCGGGTGTTAATATTTCCCAAGCAATTGTCAAATGTGAAAGGCGAAGGAAAATTTATGCCGCCCACGCACCACTTGAACTACTTGGGTATATGTGTACACTGTACACATATATATATATACAATATACATATATTAGGGCGGGTCAATTTGTTCGGGTCGAAAAAAAAGTGATAATCGTCCACCAGATGCGATGAATTCTAAGAAAATTTCACCAAGAAACTATGTGTCTAAAATCAATTCCTAGCCTCCGCTGAGAAGCATGAAGGTTTTGGGTTAAGATATAAGGTATTAGTCTAGGAGCGGACCCTACTCTCAAAAAAAAAAAACCCAAATAAAAAAAATAAATTTTGGTTTGTTTAGGGTGTCTCTTTAAGTTTATTTTAAATTGAATTTTGAAATTTTTAATGTTAAATGGGCTTTTCAGTATATTTTTTAATAAAATTTCAAAATTCAATTTAAAAATGTTTTCACCAAAATTAATCATAAATCGCCCTGTTTTTGATTTTTTTTTCTTTTTCTTTTGAGAGTAGACACATAGTATCTTGGTGAAATGTTCATAGAATTCATCGTAGACTCCGATTCTGGTGCACGATTTTTACGAAAAAAAATTGAGCCACCTTAAAATATATTGTATATAGTGTATGTAAGAATATCTGTAGTATATATATATGTATCCTAGAGTCTGCGCCAAATCACATTTTGTTTGCGTACAATTTTTGATAGATTATTACAGAATGCGGCACACGACTGTATCATGGGTAAGGGGACAAACAGAGGGACAAGGGGAGGAACAAGGGGAGAAACAGGGGCGGGGGCAGCAGGAATGTGACAGTATCTTAGAGGCACACAAGCCAACGCCGCCAAGTTGACACTAATGTGAAGCGGGAGTCTCCGAACCACATTACCGTCAAACAGCCAAGAAGAAGCCGCAGCTTGGCTAAAAGAAATGCCAAGTTAAATGGGTAGAGAGAAGGAAAACGGAGAGAGCTGAGAGGTGAGAGAGAGAGAAGAAGACGTGGAGCGTATGCAGCGTGTTTGCCAGGGAAAGAAGCATCAGTCTCGATGTCGAGTGGAAACTGCGGATTCATGTGCAACACCAACACCTTGTCATATAATCACATACACACACACATGTACACCACTGGCCCAAATAATAAGTACACTCATTTTTTTTACTATAACAGCTAGTGTAAGTCAAGTCTTCACAGTAAAAAAAATTAATTTGGAAAGGTCACTTAAATTCCGTTTGAATGATGCAAAACTTTCCTTAACCCATTAAGTACCCATTGAAAATTTCGAATTTATGTAAATGTCTACTTTTTCAACTTTTTTCCTTGATTTTAATAAAAAAATGTGGCCAAAAAATCATAAAAAATACTAGCGAAGTCACTCTTGGAATTTTTTGAAGAAACAAAACATTTTTTTTTTTAAATCGAGGAAAAAGGAATTTAAATGACCTTTTTAAATTTATTTTTTAAATATGAAGAGTTGACTTACATTAGCTGTTATAGTAAAAAAAAGAGAGTACCTCTTATTTTGGCCAGAAGTGTATATATAGATATATATGTACGTATGCATACATGTGTATATAGATAGATAGCGATACCCTTGACAGTACTTAAAAAACAAGGATAAAAAACTAGACTTTTGTTTGCAGCCTCTCAATGTCGCTCGTTCTACAACTGTGTGTGTTTATTGGGTGTATGTGTGTGTGTATGTGGTTGTCAGTGTGTGTGTGTGTGTGTGTGTGTGTGTTGTGTGCCTTGGCTCAGCAATTTTTGGCGCTATTTGCCTTTGCTGCGTTTTAAATCAGTGTGCGGTTTTGCAATGGCTACAACGATTCTTACGGCGATTCCCCAACGTTTTTGGCCCCCCCTCTAAAAATATCGTCGCAAACTTTTGCGCCGTTTTTCCACTGCCAAATTGTCTTAATAGATTTATGGGCGTACGCAAAATGGCTGCACTTTGCTTTTGGTTCTCGCGCACGGACACGGACACGGAAACGGAAATGGTACTAGCGACGGTTTGGACATCAAGGCGATGGTCTTTTCCAGCGCGGAGGGGAAGGAGCTGTTTCTATGGTCAGAACTTTTAATTCGGTTTTGCATTTGCTTTGGCTTCAGATGCACTTCAGACTTCTAGCGTGTGTAACAAACCCATTTGTTTGGTCTCCAAAAACAGAAAGGGCAGATTGGGGGCAACTGTGAAAGTGGAAAAGGGGAGGGAAGGAGGGCAGTGGCAACATTAGCTCGGCTAAATAACAATCCAATTGGACTTAGGCACCCTCAAAATCGGCCGCAATTCAAATGAGGCTGTAAATGTTCAAATTTACTTTAAATAATTGCAAACTGCTTAAAAAATTTGCATTTGCTTGCAGTTGTTGTTGTTGTACGGCTCAGTTTATCGAAATTCCATCAATTATTCGCTATCGATAACTATCGAAATACAGATGAACAAGTTCAAAATATCGAGATTCTGTCGCACACAAAAAAATAACACGAAAATGTTGATTTTTTTTTGTCCAAATTTGCAAAGATTACAAGACCTGTTCTGGTTTTGACTTTTTATTTTATAGCATTTAGTGAAATGCATTGATTCACCTGGCATTTAGGCTAAGTATTTAAAAATGCTCGTTTTTCACTTTATCGGACTTTAACTCTTTAACTAAATGATAATAGACCAGGTTAAAGAAATTCACTTCCGCAAAATCTAACCGAAAGTGAAAACCGGAACATGCCTGAATTTTTTATTAAAAAGGTCATGATTATCATGCAGTATAAAGCCCAAATTTGATACAATACTTTGAGTCAAACATAGACAAATATTGAAAAACAATTTTAAGCAAATTCGGAGAAATAAATCTGATATTTACTAGTACTCTAAGCACACTTTTAATGTATTAGATTTAATATTATATATTCTCTCTAATTTTGTAACTAAATAAATAAATCTGATATTAATGAACTATATTTAACGCAGATTGTATATTTGGTATTCTCCTTTACATCCTAAACAAATTTGATTAAAATCTGACCACTATATTATAGAGCAGCAATAGGAACTATAAATTGAAAAATAATAATAATTTTTGATGTTTCACAATATTGAAATTGAAGCAGTAAATAGTGATGCATTTAAAATTAACAACATTATTTCTGTTTTAATTTGTTTGAAAAGATTGAACAGAGAAATTCCGAAAATATTTTGTTTAGTTCTGTTAATGCAGGTAATATTTGTCACCATTGGGTAAATTGTTTATCGAAGTGACTATCGAAAGTAATGAAATATATTTAAGTTCAGCTGTAACTTGAGAACTATTAGGATCAGTGTCCGTTGTACAAGTACTGACAGTTAAGAAGAGAGTTTCTAAGCATAAAGTGCTCAAGGAGATCGATATACGTATGTATGTATGGTATTATCAAAAATATATTAATATTTTATAATATTTTATGAAAACAACTCTCCGACAAGAATCCCTTTGACTTTTTTACTTGTTAAGTTTCGGAGCTCAAATCGTATAAATCAATAACTTCAACATATGCTTGCTAAGTACTTCGCTGGTTTTGTCCAGAGATAATAAAGGATGAGTTTTTCCAAAAGATGCAACAAGATCTTGACACACTGCTGTTGAGGCTATTAAGCAGCTTGCATAGTTTTGGCCCTCAAATTTGGATTTCAGGCTGTTGTTTTGCCAACGAGAGTCGAAGGAAAACAACAACAGCAGCAACAGCCCAAAAAAATGCCTCGACAAAGTTTAAGACCCAGATTCAGAGACGACCCCACATAACCCAAAAACAGAGAGAGAACGGGGGAGAGAGACAGAGCCCAAAAAGGGGTTCCTATTTCTTGTTGTTGTCTGACGTTTTGCTAACGACTTTTCAATGACTCCTGCGTCAAGGCATAAGTTTTCTGCCAGACTCTCTCTGTGTGTGTGTGTGTGTGTGTGTGTTTGTAAGGATAGCTAAGTAAGCGCAGTTATTGTTGTAGCGTGCGTGTGTGTGTGTGTGCTGTCGCTCTTTGGAATATTGGCTTGACTTGATTCTGCCTGGCTTGACTATGCGGTACGCCAGCTGTGCGGCTATGTAAACACACACACACACACAGCATGTGTTACCCATATTCCCATATGTGTGTGTGTGTGTGCGTACACAGAAAAATAATCCGGAAGTTTGGGATAAAATCAATCCCAATCGTAAGTTTCAGAATTTCTTAAATTCGGTATGAAAGTACGATATTCCAATTCCTTCTTCGAAAAAAAATTGATTATCGAGCCCTTATACCAATTTTTTTTGCATTTAAATTACATAAATGATTTTGGTTTTTTTAAATATTTTATTGCTGGGTGTTTGAAAATTTACCCGCATATTGTATTAATTAAAAAAATAATAATATCCCGAGAGCAAATTTGAAAAATACATGCTAAAATCAAAAAATTAAATTTGAAATGTAGAATGTTTTTTTTTTTTCTGTGTATGCTAGATTTTCCTATAAAGCTTAAGAACTGCTACACACAGTTGTTAAAAGAAATTAGTTGCTGCCAGGCAAACTGTAGACCTTGTCTTCGCTTTTCTTGTTATTGTTGTTGTTATTGAAACCGAGCCCAAAATGGACAGCACAGGAGGATCAAAAATTGAAAAGGGAGAGAGGTAGAGAGAGGGGGGGAGCTTACAGGGTTTAAGGATAACCAACGTAACCGTTAATGTGAAGTGCTTCCCAGAGGCGAGAGTCGAGAGTCTAGAGTCGACAGCTCCCGACTGAGGGAGAATAGGAGTACGAGTATATCATATACACATCAAGTGCTGTAATGAGCACCATGATGAAGCGTGTTGAAAACTGGAGACTGAAGAGAGGAGTCGGGAGAGAAAGGACAGCTGACGGAATGAGGAAACGACAGAGTGTTGTTGTCGTTATCCGCTCGCACGCTAAAAATGAGTTAATAAAATGCGTATACGTAATCAAATTATATGTCAAGTGTGTTGACAACGAATAACAGTCAACGTTAATGTCAACATCGAGACTCTGGCTTCAACTGCGACGTCGACCGCGACAGAGACTGCGACAGAGACAGCGACGTCGACTGAGAAATCGTCAACATTATGAGCAACTGGCAACATTATCATCATTACGAGTATGGGCCCAACTCTCAGTTAACCGAGTTCCAAATGCGATTTTAATGACTCGAACAAAGAGCGTTTAAGCGAATTTATTGCTTCGATGACTTTTTTTTTTCTTTTCGCATTTCCCTACTTTTCTCACCCAAAAGTATTTGTTTAAAAGCTCTCTCATAAATTGTGTAAATTTTTGCAATGCCTATAACCTCAATTGATCCACGATATGTTATAAATAGAAAGAGTTTATGAACAAAACAAAAGTTTATTAAGTTTTCTATGACCTCTGTTGAACCTCGATGTGCTGTAAATATTTTGGAACGAGTTTTTAAAAACCTTAAGCCAAGTCGGTAGATAAAGTTGATTACTATATGATATACTACTTAGGTTGTCGATTTTTAATGTAGTTTAACACCATTACTTTAGGTTATTTTCCTTTTTATTCATATACTTACTTCTTTCGTTTTACTTATTTATTAAGCTGGGCTTTTCTCTCTGCTGGTTATTAATTTTGCGAAATTAATTGAAGCATAAGTCGATTCCTCCTTAATTGCATTTGATGATGATCGAAGAAAAAGAGCACAGAAGCTCGCAAAAATATATTTCCAGGAATATTTGGTTTTTTTCTTGGATTGGTATTTGTAATAACATGACACTATAAGTTTGATTATTTCTTTTTGAAATACCACATCACTTTGTGATGCCTTTCCTGGGCAAACAATTTTATTTGAAAAAGTCTCTGTTATCTAAGCAAACCAAAGTAATATTTGTTTTAATGTCTGAGCATTTATTGCAAGCACTTTGGGCCACAGCACAGGTAGTCTACATACATGTATCGTTTAATGGTTAATGTTTTTGCCAAAACCATTCACATTTCATCGTTTGGCTTTACCGAACCGAAACTCAGAAGCAGAGAGCGAGTATCATATTTATCAGAAGTAAATTAAATTGCTTCGTCAGAAAACACATGCCACACACACACACACCACCACACACACACACACACACACACACACACACACACACACACACACACACACACACACACACACACACACACACACACACACACACACACACACACACACTGTAAGGCTCGGATACCACACCTCAATACCAGACATTCTTACCATATCGCCACTGTCAATCAAACCGAAAAAATATTCTGTTGAAATAGTCATAAAATTGACACATAGCCCAGAAAATCAGCATGAATGCAATAGATTTTAAATGACAGACTTGTAGATACCCTAAGCAGATAAAAGAAATAAATATATAAAAATATAAATAAATATAAAATCATAAGTAAACATATTTTAATTTAATGCTAAAAGCTTTTTATTATTATTCCGATTGATGCCTCATACAGTTTCATCAATTAAACCACTCGACTATATTCTCTTATACCATTTGTAATAAGTACAGGGTACACAAAAACAAATTGTAATAATAAAAATGCGAAAAACTCGACTAAAAATAAATTAAACGCAAATTGTTTGTTATAAATAATTCGCAATATAACTGATAAGATACTTTTTATAAAAAAAAAGTAACAAAACGGAAAAAATGGCCAATTCAGACAAATATCAACACCAATCGACATATAGAAACCAAGTTAATTTTAATGCTTTCAGATTAATTGCAACGATTTTTATAGATTTTTTCGTTCATGTTATTTGTGCCTGCCAATTAAAGCGACAATTGAATTAATTCAAATTCTCGAGTATAATACATACTATGAAAATTATCAGTACAGCTAATATACATGAATATATACATATGTCTGCAAAATATATTACGTAAAAAAATAATAAATACAGTTGAGCTTCCATAACTCGAATTTCTTTTCAACTCGAGCTAAATGAAGTTAATAAACTTAAGAAAAAAAAACTCTATCAGGGATGCCACAGAAATCGCTTCGCTTGAATTTCACCTCAATTTCATTTCGCTGTGCCACAGGTCAATTCGCGAAATAAACTAACGCTAAATCCGCTGGCGTCCGATGCTGCCACCTAGTCCAATTTAGATTTTCGAAGTCAGGGCAGCGATGCCACATATTTTAGAATTCGAAGTAAGGAATTTAAAATATATATATGGAACCACTTCTGTTTTCTTTAAATTAAGCATTCAAAATACAGCTCTGTTGAAGTAAATCAAGTTTTACCGAAAAATACCTTTAACTTATTGTGCAATTTGTGAAAACATTTGTCACGAAGAGTTGCCAGACTAATGGCAGACAGTCGCTAGAATTGTCGAGACACTTTTATTTTGTCGCGCCAATTGCTTTTAAATTTTTTGTAGCTAAACAAAGTCAATTATTATTAAAATTAATTAAACTATATAAATTAAATAAGAAGAAAATGAATAACTTTTTGTTCTGCAAATTAGTTGGAAAAACATTTTTTTTTGCTTAATGAAAAAATGAAATTCTTTGCTATGACCTCCTCCAGGAGAGTAGATTTAGTATGATATTAAGATTTACTCAGTATATTTACCTGGTCAAGAAATAAAGGCATCCTTCAGCAATGTCAACATTAAGAGTATGAGATAATCTTCCCTAGGTCCTTTTGAATGGGGGCAAAAGCCACAACTCAAAACCATGGCAAGTATGAAATTATATTTCTTTAAATTAAACACAGTTTTAAATTCTGATGTTTGACTAAATTTCATGATGTAGTTTATTTGTATTTATATATATTTGGTTTTCTTTTTGTATACACATATATATATATTTTATTTATATATGTAATGCGAACTGCGGTATTTGTTTTATATGTCCTTTTGGGATTTTTGTTTCACGTTCAATTAGTTTCATGTTCGTAATACACATAAAATGTACATACATTACGAGAATATTTGTAACCTATGAGTAGAGACATACATATATGTATATATGAATATATCTCCAATTGGTATTACATAGATGTATGTATATAACTGCAGTTTATTATTAACATTTACTCGTATAGTTGACTAAAAGTACATACTCTATATTTTATATTATTAAGTTGTGGTTGACCTAAATGCTAAAGTTCAACTTACTTTACTAGGAATTGAAAAAAAAAAATACACATTTTGTTGTCGTTTTTTATTTTAGTTTGATTTTCATTATTATTAAGTGGATTTCATGTTTTTGTACCCTTGCAGTGGGTATGATGATTCTTATGTCGCATATGTACTATATGCCGTTAATTTAGAATGTAGAAAACCTTAAGTACTGAAGCTGTGAGTTGTTGAACAGATTTATTCACTTGTCTGTCCATTTGTCTGCCTTCCTATGTGAACTGAGCTCTCAGTTGAGATACCTTGTTCAAACTTTGTACAGTTGCTACATTTTTAATTAGTGAGTACATATGTAGGTCAATATCAATCGGATCGGCTTACTATATCTTATAGATTATATAAAAATTACCGCTAAAACGTGAGTTTTTCTATGAAAAACCAGCTTGTTATTTTTTATACATTTCTCTCAACTTATTTTAATTATTAAAAAAAAAAAAAGTAATCAGATGACAATATATCGAATATAGCTGCCATATAAATGAACTGACTGCAAGGGTATTTTATCTACGGCAATCCGAAGTTGTCTTTATATATTTGGTTTACTTCTTGTTGATATTTGTATTAAAGAGTATCTGTGTGTGAGTGTATTTGTTTGTGTGCGTGTAGGTGTATGTGTGGAAGATGTTTTTGAAGTGGACTTAATTGTAATTACATGAACTTATGTTAAATATTTGGTTTGCTGTCATTTTGCATTGTTTGTTATTAGCTATGTAAGTAAGTATGACAGTATGACAGTACGAGTATGACACAATTGGAATATTGATATACAAATACAAATGCCACACAATGCATATTTGGTTGCATTCTTTTTTTTGCTGTTTGTTTCTCTTTTTCAAATGTTTTGTTTTCAGTTTTTTTCTTTCCTCATTGTTTATTTGTTTTCCTTTTTAGCCCTTCGTCCGTGCCACAACCCATAAATTTAAAGCGTCTTTTTTTTTCAACCACTTTCGAATCATATTCATTTTTGTTTTTTTTACTTTCTTTCTATTCGATTATTTGTATTTAATATCAGAAAATTAAACACGGCAAAAAATTAACTCACACGCACAAAAAAAACACACACACACACACACACACACACTCGCTCAGTTACACACACTTGCATAGTGAAATTTAATTTATTTCCAATTAAAGTGAAAAATCAAGTGGCCCACTCAGTTGACAGCATCAAATTACGTGGCGAGCGGTTGTAAAGCGAGTTGGCGGCACCATTCAAATAGTACGTGTATAACAAATGATATTTCGACCGCTCAATTACCTACAATCAAAATGCATTTAAAAAGCATTTAAACCTAATTGCTGTATCACATTAATGCGAACAAAACGAACCGATATTAAACATGAAAAATCTGTTCATAAGAAAAATAAATAACAAAAACAAACTGTGGGTCGTGAGGGGATGCAGATTACAACAAAAGAGTCGAGGCGGGGTTTCAAGTTATGTACATTTATAGCTGACAGTCATTGATGGTTTGTTCATTTAATCATTTTTTTTATTTTATTTTCTCTTTATCGTTTGGTTTTTTGGCAAATTTAATGGGTTTAGTTTGTAATTAATTGCAATTTGGTCTGTTGATTAATTGAATGCAATGTATAACAGAAGGTGTTCGTTAGCAGTTGCGGTCACATTCAAATGCTAATTCAAATAGTTTGTAGTTGCATTTGAAATAAATTGATTTTTTTGTGGAGTATAACAGTTCTACATAACTGTTATACACGTATTCAAATTGAATTAATGTACTGCAACTACAAATTGAGTAGCTTAACATCATTTACCAAATAACAATTGATAAAATGTAATAGCAACAAAAATATGGGATGAAAAAAAAAAAAATTAAACAATAACAAACTAGCTAACAAATCACTTAAATAAACTTTGTCCTCTGGCAATACAACAACATACAACAATTTGTCACTTTGCATTTACCATTTACCATTTGCTGTGCAGCATTTTCCATTTTCCATTTTGTATTTAACATTTGGCATTTCAGCATTCTGCAATTGAGCACAATTTGCATTTTGTTTGCTTTGCACTTTGGCAATTTCGGATTTTCGCATAGTTATTTATTATTCATAGTTAGTCGTTTGTTGTATTTATTAATTTCCCTTTTCACATATTTTTTCAGTGTTCTTTGTTTTGTTTTTTGTTTGTTTGTTTTTTTTTTAGTTTTTGGTATTTGGTTTTTGTTTTTTGGCATTAAGAGCCAAAGCATTCAAATTATTAATGCAATTTGCATTTAACATTTCGAATTTAAAATTTCAATTTTAATTAAATGTAAGTTTACTTTTTATACTTGCTGTTTGTTGTTTGTTGTTGTTGTTGTTGCTGTTGTTTTTACTCACACATTTGAATAGATGTATGTATATTTATTTAAACTTATTTACAGCACGCGCCGCAGTTGTTGTTGTTATTTAATATTTACATGCATAATCAGAAATATTTGCTTAACTTACATAATTTAAATAACACTATAGAAATGTTGTTGTTGTTGCTGTTGTTGGGCATCCAATTAGCAAAGCGAATTTCTGTGAATTTTCTGTGCTGCGTTTTCACTTCTGAATTGTCTGTCTCTCTGTCTGCCTCTGTCTGTTTCTGTGTGTATGTGTATTGTGTGCATATACTTACAGTGTGTGTGTGTGTATTTGAATTCTCAGCTCATTTTTGGTAGCTTCACGCTTTAGACAAGCGGTGGGCACGCAGTGGCTCCGGGAGCAGAGACTGCTCCCAACCTTTTTTGTCTGCCTATTCGGGCCGTGAAGTCTCACAAAAGACTCGCTGTAGCTGTTATTGTTGTGCTCCCGAGTTTAGATTTCGTGCCCACCGCTGCTTTAGACACGAATCACCTCGCCAGGTTCCTGCTTGGGGCAGAGTGCATCATCGATGCTGTCGCGCAGTCGCAGCGCCGCATTCAGCTCAGAGTCATCGGCGACAGCAGACGACGACGATGGTGGAGCCTGTTGCTCCACTGTGCCTACAGTGGGTCAGATGGCTGGTCACATGAAGATGTCGCCGCCCGTTGCCGACGCCGATGCCGAACCGCCGGCATTAACGGCGGATTTACGCGGCGTGGTTGGCACACCATGTGGACATGTTGTTGTTGTCCCCGAGGACGCGCCCGATTTCGATTCATCCTCAAAGGTGACCATTTTCTCGCTGCGTGGCTTCAATGTCACTATCTGGAGTTGGGCGGGCGGCTGGGCGGCGGGCGTGGCAGCAGCAGCAGCAGCGGCCGAGCAGAGCAGCGTCTGCGGCGGACCCAATTGCAGGCCGTGTGGCATTCCCATGCCCATGCCCATGCCCACACCCATTCCCATGCCCATGCCCATGTTGACGCCCATATTGACGCCGACGCCGACGCCCACGGGCATGGTCATGCCCATGTTGGGCGAGAAGCGACGCGGCGGCGGCAGCGCCAAGTCCCCGACTCCCGACAGATTGAACTCACTGATGCTGCGCGGCACAAAGTATTCCATGTGGTGCTCGGGGATCCCCGTGGAGCGACGTATGGGCGTGTTACGCTGAAATGCCGATGTGGAGGCGCCTCCATTGCCATGTGTCATGTGGCTGCGACGCGGCAGGGAGCTGTATTGAGTCAGTGTGTGGGCCGGGCCAAAGAACATGGTCTGATGCTGGCCAAGACTGTTGGCCGGTTGAACGCCAATGCCGCCAACGGCGCCACCGCCTCCAGTTGAGCCGGGGCCGGCCAATAGCTCGGCACTGGGTCGTTGTCAGGATGGTTTCGGTGTGACAGCGACGGAAACGAGTGCCAACTCCTCGGCCTTGGGCATCACGTGATCCTGGACACTGAAGCGACGCAGCCACATCACAATTTCCGTTTGAATCAGGCTAAAGCACATGGCCACCACGGCCATGCCCACCAGTATGTAGGCGGAGGCGGTGTACAATGTCAAAGTGCCACTCGGGGCCAATTCACCAAATCCAATGGTGCCCAGCGAGGTGAAGCAGAAGTACAACGACTCGAGCACACTCCAGTTTTGCAGTTTGTGAAACAAAATGGCGCCGCTGGTGACATAACAGACGAGAACACACACACAGATCGAGATGGGCACACTGGGCGATCCTCGGGATGCATCCGCCATTGATTTTCTGCTCTGTTGTTGCTGCTGTTGCTGTTGTTGTTGCTGCTGCTGCTGTTGATAGACCGACGGGGGCAGGCCGTATTGATGCAGCTTGCCCGCCGGATGGCCGTACTGCTGCTGACCCTTGACCTTGTCCGATTTGCGGCCACCGCTGGGTCCAGCTGCGGGGCCGCTGCCCACGCTGCCCTTGACCCGCTGACGCCGAAACAGGCAGCGCATTCCGGCCGAGAGGGCCTCGCCCATGGCGGACAGATAGAGCAGGACGATGGGTATGCCGAACAGGGCGTAGACGAGGGCGGCCACGCGGCCCCATTGGGTGCGGGGCGAAATGCCGCCGTAGCCTGCAAAGAGAGAGAGCATTTTGGGATTTGAAGTTAGTATAACAGTTTGCCATAATAGTGTATATAACAATTTGTATAACAGGGTATAACACTCTGTAGAATATACATTATATAAAATAGCACGGTATTTAAATTTGTATATCAGTGAATATCCCTTTTTATAGTCAGTAGTATAACACTGCATAACACTTTGTATAACAGTGTATACAAGTATATAACACCTTGTATAACAGTGTTTAAAACATTGTATTACTGTGTATAACAATGTAAGTATAGCAGTTTGGCATAATAGTGTATATAACAATTTGTATAACAGTGTATAACACTTTATATAACAGTGTACCACACTCTGCATAATATAATATTAAATAAAAGAGCACGGTATTTAAGTTTGTATATTAGTGAATATCCCTTTTTATAGTCAGTAGTATAACACTGCATAACACTTTGTATAACAGTGTATGAAAGTATATAACACCTTGTATAACAGTGTTTAAAGCACTGTATTACTGTGTATAACAATGTAAGTATAGCAGTTTGGTATAATAGTGTGTATAACAATTTGTATAACAGGGTATAACACTTTGTATAACAGTGTACAACACTCTGAATAATATAATATTAAATAAAATGGCACGGTATTTAAATTTGTATATTAGTGAATATCCCTTTTCATAGTCAGTATAACACTGCATTACACTTTGTATAACAGTGTATTAAAGTATATAACACCTTGTATAACAGTGTATAACAATGTTAAGCACTTTTCATAACTGTGTATAGTCCTTTGGATAATAAATAGTACATTTTACGATGTGTACTACTTTATCTAACAGTGTATTGCAAAGTATATCACTTTGTATAACACTTTGTATATAACAGTATTACAATGTATTGAACTCTGTATAGCAATCACGAAAATTTGTTCAATATTATGGGACGCAGCGATAATTTGTCAAACTTTTTATGATATAACAGTTTGCCTATCTAAAGATCTTCTCGTTGCTTTAAGCTACAAACAGTCTGACTGCAATGCTTAGCTTTAATCTTAATAGACATTTGTAGAACAGTCTCCGTACAAAAGTTGAAAAAAAGCAACATGATACTGGCAACGGACTCGTAATAAATACAACATCCGAGCATTCATTCGCCATCATTGACTTGAAGAACACGGCATTACCATTGGATTACCCGATGGGGTTGCCTCGCCATCCCTTTAAACCGCCCCTTGATAGAGTAATTTACCGTACTGCAACAACATTTTTAATTTTTCCTGTGTTGGCCACAAAAAACACAAAAAAAAAAAAAAAATGTGAAGAAAAAACTACAACAACAAGAACTTTTACGGCCAGACGTTTTGCTTTTGACTATGGCTTTGATGTTGTCGTTGATGTAGCCGGCAAAAAAAAAAGGGAAAGGGGGAGAAGGGTGTGTTGGGGGTGGGGGAAGGAGGGAAGGGGGGGGCCAACTACGTAGATGCTACAGCCGCCGGGCACGACCTAACCCAACATGGCGACCGTGCCCAAAAGAGTCTTGGACCGAATGCGGCGCCGGATCTCGCTTGGCCGGCTCCAGCAATGAACTTTTAATGTGGAAACTTTTATAATTGAGTAAAATGTGCGTATACATATATATAATACACATATAAAAAGATGTGTGTATGTGTCAAACATGTGTGTGTGTGTGTGTGTGTGTGTGTGATGCGACTATGTAGCCATGTATTAAATTTTATTACTTAAAAATAAAAAGCCAGCATAGCGACAGCAAAAATATCTGAGAAAACAAGTAAAAATGCGCAAGAGCTCATGGGACACGACTACTAGATACTACGCAAATAATTCACATTCTAATCATTTCTAGAAAAAAATAAATTCAAATCGAATAAAATTACAATCATTTATATCTTATTAACGCTTATTATGAAATGAAAATTTATTTAATTTATTTTTAAAAAATTGTCAGTGAAAAATGGAAAACAATAAAAAAAATTAAATAATTTTTTTTTGTATAAAATTAAACCAACGCTTTAATGATCTTTAATATTTTTACGGCTTTTAGAATTTGTTTTTGCATAGCCGTTTTGACAGGGTATTTAAAAAAATTAATAAAAAGAAAAAACGGAGAATACAGCAAATGCTTTTGGCTGTACCCGTAATGTAATAATACTTTAAAACCCCAAGCACGTTTAAGTGCACATGTGCTAGAGTGAACAGTCGACAGAGAGAGAGAGAGAGAGAGAGGCAAAGAGGGCGTAGAGTGTAGAGGTGGAAGGTACCGTAACCCGCTCGCAGTCCATAAGCTACGCAAAAAGTTGCTAAAAATTATCATCATGATGCTAAAGCCTGAGCTCCAGCTGAATCCCAGGCCGAAAGCCAACTGCCCTATGGTCATGGACGCGTCATGTACACATACATACACCTTTTCCCACACCCCTTTTAGCACCACCACCAGCACAAGCACCACCAAAGTCAAGAATTTGCACCCACAGCAGCCGCTTGGTGAAAATTGTTAGTGAAAATTATAACATTTACAATATGGTCCGCATAAAATTGTATGTAGTTATAACTAACTAACTAACTAACGGCGTGCACATGTCGGCCTCAAATTGTAGATACAGATACGGCCCTTCTATCATTACCCCCACCCCCCTCCTGATCCCCTTACATCCCACTCGGACCTTTCAACTCATGAAGATTTGTAATAGTGGCAAAACATGGAATGGGGGCCAAAGCCGCCGGGCTCTCGAAAAACTGCCAATTACGAGTATGCGTAGCAATTTTCAAGTTTATCCAACATTAAAGTAAAACTATTTGAAATATTGTTGTTGTTAAAGTAAATGTTGTTTTGGTACGTGGTGTTGTTGCTATTTGTGTGCTCGACTTAATGGCCGCTCAGCTAGTCAACGGCACGAGGGTGCGACTAAAAGACACTACGCTAATTAACTTTTTGACCAAGAACGAGCACGTAGTGCTCTTTCCGGAATTCTTTTAAAATTGTCGCCTGCATTTCGACTTTATTTGAAGATCGAGGCTCCATATAGTACAATGCATTGTATCATTGCAATGGTAGAAGAAAAAAGCTACACTGAACAAAATACCACTTTCTAAAATCAAGAACATTCATCTTAAATATTTTGTTCTTGACATAGAAATATTTTGTGACCAAAATACTAAAACTAAGAATATTAATCTTGAAAATCGTAAGTTCTTAGTATAGAAATAAAATTCTAAAATTTAAATATTTTGTTTTTATTAAAAGACCATTTTAAGACCAAATTACTAAATCTAATAATATTATTCTAAAAAATATTAAGTTCCTAATATCAGAATAAAAATCTTAGATCTTAGATATTTTTGTCTTAACAACAACAGAACTTGATCTTAATTGAAATGTTTTTAGAATCGAGATGTGTTTTCTTACTTCAAGATTTTCATGTTCTCGATGCATTTTTTAGACCAAAGTTCTTACACAGAAAAAAATATCCAGGATATTTAGCCCGAATTCAATCCGAAACGATATCAGAAGTGGGGTAATCTCGGGTTTTCTTAAACCAAGTATGAAATACTTGATTTTTTCAATCCCGAATTCAAACCTGAAATTCTTAAATTCAGGCTAACAAATTTTTATTAATTATGTTTTTCGTTACATTTAAACACTTTTTTTTTAATTTTTTTTTTTTTAAGATTTTTTCAACAGGTTTTTTTTAAACGTTTTTTATAAACGCTTTTTTTTAACAATTTTTTTTTATTGATTTATTTTTTTTAAAATTTTATTTTTCTCAAACTGGAGTCGGCGACTCTAACCATTGAGCAACCGGACCGGTTGAAATGAGAGAGGCTGAGAGAGAATTTTCCTCTCGCGCTCAGCAAATGTGTATTTTCCCATTTTAATCCCGATACAGGCTTGATTATTCAGCTTTATCCTGAATACATACTTAAAAAATTCGAGCTTAAATTAAGTATTTTATACTTGATTTTAGAATGGCATTTTTTTTTCTGTGTAGTTCTGAGACCAAAATCTTGATTTTGGATCCTTTTCTTTATGAGTGTTAAAGATTCGATCCTGAACCGAATCCCTTTCTTACATAACAGGTTCAGCTGGAAAAAAAACTAAATAAAATTCACCCATTTCTAAGTTCACGCAACTTTTCGGACTTCGAATAAAGATAAAGTAAGATAATTACTCATATTTAAAGCATAAGATTAAAAATAATAATTGAATATTAAAAACCAATACAAATATATTGTTTTTGAACCCAATTTCAAACTGTTGCGACTGTCAATTCTGGGGCGTATTTCATTTAAGCCGCGTCAAGATAATTGCATTAATTGAGCTTGTTTTTGGTAAGCTGCAGACTGGACTGATATTGGTAGTTGGTCTATAAATAGACAATCACATTGCTCGGAATAAGCCAACACTCTCTCAAATTAGAAAAAGAGGAAGAGGGCGAGAGAGAGAGGGAGAGAGTGGACGGCTCACTTGAGTGAGTTTTGCAGCTTGTTGTGTTGCCATCAAAGTGGAAAGTGGACTCTTTCTGGTTGCCACTTTGAGTTTCCGGTTCATGGTAAAGTGGCAACGGTTTCGTTTTAGCCCCAAAAATCCCAAAATTTGCGACTTGTTTCCTTCCTCTTCTTCTTCTCCTTGCTTTCTCTGTTTTCGTCCTCCGTTCTCAACGAGCAGCACATTGCGCATGCAGCAACGCAAGTCGTTTGATTTGATTAGTGGCCATTGATTACAACGCACAGTTAAAGAAGCAACAACAACAACAACATTAACAACAACACTAACAACAACAGCAACAATAATAAATGCAAAGCAAGCAACGAGCAACGAGCAACGTCCGGCCACGGCAGCATGACCTCGAGCTTCAAAGGCTGCCCAACCCCAAATCTCTTCTTGCCATTGCCATTCTTGCCACTTCGTCCCTCCCCCTCCCCTATACGCTCTCTTGCTCCTTCCCTCTCTCTCTTAATATTTCTATTTGGGGAGCCAAAACCAACAAAATATTTTACTACGGCAATTTTCGGGCATAAAGTAATTACAAAATACACACAAGCGTAGACTGTACAAACTTGAGGGTGGGAAATGCGAGTTGGGGATTGCAGTGGGGCGCGGGAGGGGGTGAGAGTCTCTAATAGCTAAGAAATTAATTTTCACAAAATGCTATTAAGAGAGTCACAAAAATTGCTCAAATATAAAACCAAACAATGCGCATAAATAGAGGATTGGGGAAGGAGAAGAAGAGAACTCTACACAGGACGATATTGCTATATATATTGCCAGCTGGCTAAAGGATGTGGGCGTAACATCATGAAACTGAACGCTAAAAATGCTCCCAGACAGACAGGCAGACAGACAACAAGCCTCGAGGTCAACTCGTCATGTTTCTTTCATTCTCGCTCTCCCGCCCATCCACCAACTATCCATCTCCCTCGTTTGGAGATGAGCGCGTGTTTAACTGGCTACAATTTAATAAAAGCAGATCTCTAATATATGTATAAGGTTGTCAAAAAAGTCTTGCGGTATTTCCGCAAGCTTGTCTTTGCAAGCGCGTAGTTAGTGGAAAGCTCTTTTCACGCGCTAACACGTGTTTGATTTATTGTTGTTTGTTTTTAGTCGTTCGTGAGTTATAGCGTCGCAAACATGGAGCAAAATAAAGAGAAAATACGGCATATTTTACAGTACTACTACGATAAAGGCAAAAATGCATCTCATGCTGCCAATAAAATTTGTGCAGTTTATGGACCCGATACAGTTTCCATTTCCACCGCACAACGATGGTTTCAACGTTTTCGTTCTGGTGCAGAGGTGATCGAAGATGCGCCACGGTCCGGAAGGCCTGTTGTCGAAAATTGCGATAAAATCGCTGAATTGATCGAAAGAGACCGGCATAGTAGCAGCCGTAGCATCGGCCAAGAGCTGGGCATGAGTCATCAAACCGTTATAAACCATTTGAAGAAGCTTGGATTCAAAAAGAAGCTCGATGTATGGGTGCCACACGACTTGACGCAAAAAAACATTTTTGCCCGTATGGATGCATGCGAATCGCTTCTGAATCGCAACAAAATCGACCCGTTTTTGAAGCGGATGGTGACTGGCGATGAAAAGTGGGTCACTTACGAAAACGTGAAGCGCAAACGGTCGTGGTCGAAAAGCGGTGAAGCTGCCCGCTTGAATGCAGCACTCATGCAGAAAAGGCCATCTTTGATCAACAGAGGCCGAATTGTCTTCCATCAGGACAACGCCAGGCCACACACATCTTTGGTGACGCGCCAGAAGCTCCGGGAGCTCGGATGGGAGGTTCTTTTGCATCCACCGTATAGTCCGGATCTCGCACCAAGTGATTACCACCTATTTCTGTCCATGGCGAACGAGCTTGGTAGTCGGAAGTTGGCCACAAGAGAGTCCTGTGAAAATTGGCTCTCCGAGTTTTTTGACAATAGGGAAGCGAGCTTCTATAAGAGGGGCATTATGAAGTTGGCATCACGTTGGGAACTCGTCATCGAACAAAACGGCGCATATTTGACTTAAATCGCATTATCATAACCAATTTTATGAACAATTGAAAAGACAACCTTATACATATAAAGCAGTGGTGGGCACGAAATCTGAATTCGGGAGCACAACAATATCAACTACAACAAGAGCGAGTCTTCACGGCGCCGAATAGTGCGAAAAATAGTTGAGAGCAGTCGCTGCTCCCAGAGCCACTGCGTGCCCACCGCTGATATATAAAGTTTCACTGATTGTGACTATGCATAATTATCTCAAAAATCTACACTTTCCACCAAAATACTTCTAAACAAATGTACAACTAACTGGCGTAGTTGTCTTAATAATTATATAGCAAAAATACAGCTTTAAACAAAACAA
>JBAMBL010001703.1:0-18305 GCA_037043405.1 Drosophila subquinaria
TTTTTTTTGTGCTTTGTTGTTTTTGTAAAGGTCTTGGGGCGCCTGCGAATATGGGCAAGAAGTCAGATGCACTGGCTGTGCGTCTGGACGACAAGGGCAAAGTCAAATATGATGCGATTGCGCGTCAGGGACACGGAAAAGACAAAATCGTATATTCCTCGATATCGCAGCTGTTGCCCGCCGAGGTTTTGGCCGAAGATGCGGATGAACTGCGCCGCCCGGATGAGGAAACGGTTGCCGAAACAACTGAGGAGACTCGCCTGGCACTTGAAAAGCTTACCAATCAAAAGATTACCTCAGCACTTCCAGTGCGCCATGCACAAAAAGCAGCGCCAGCCCAATACATTCGTTATACGCCATCGCAGCAGGGTGATGCTTTCAACTCGGGTGCCCAAGCAGCGTGTCATTCGCATGGTGGAGGCACAGCTGGATCCTATGGAGCCGCCAAAGTTCCGCATCAACAAGAAGATACCACGTGGCCCGCCTTCACCACCAGCGCCTGTGCTGCACTCGCCCTCACGCAAGGTGACAGTGAAGGAACAGAAAGAATGGAAGATTCCGCCCTGCATATCCAACTGCGATTTGAATGGGTTGATTGTTGTCAATTGTTTTCCTTTTCAGGTTACACCATACCACTCGATAAGC
The DNA here is from genome assembly GCA_037043405.1 of Drosophila subquinaria. NCBI lineage: Eukaryota > Metazoa > Arthropoda > Insecta > Diptera > Drosophilidae > Drosophila > Drosophila subquinaria. The sequence goes on from JBAMBL010001703.1 coordinate 646, forward strand.
GCCTGGCTGCCGATGGACGCGGTCTGCAGCAAGTCCACATCAACGAGAAGTTTGCCAAGATGGCCGAGGCACTGTACATAGCCGATCGGAAGGCTCGCGAAGCCGTTGAAGCGCGGGCGCAGCTGGAGAAGAAGCTGGCACAGAAGGAGAAGGAAAAGGAGGATATGCTGCGCATGATGACGGAATAGATCTCCGTGCGGAGCGTCAACGGGAACGACAACGCGATCGAAATTTACTGCGAGCAGCGCCAGAGAAACGCACCAAATTACAGCGTGAACGGGAGCGTGATATATCCGAACAGATTGCATTGGGATTGCCAGCCAAAAGCGTTGGCACTGGCGAAACCTTGTTCGACCAGCGACTGTTCAACACCACCAAGGGAATGGACTCCGGCTATGGTGATGATGAGGCCTACAATGTGTATGATAAGCCCTGGCGTGATTCCAATACGTTGGGAGCACACATCTATAGGCCCAGCAAACGACAATACGAAACGCTTTGTGCCCGACAAGCAATTCTCGGGTGCCGGATCCAGAGAGACAGCTGCAGCTCAACGCAGCGGGCCCGTTGAATTCGAGAAGGAAGAGGATCCCTTCGGTCTAGACAAGTTCTTGAATATGGCCAAGAAGGCGCCCAAGCGTGCCGACGAAAAGAATGAACGCGGCAGCCACTCGGAGCGGAAGCGTAGTCGACGGGACTAGACCGGACCTGTCAGTCTTGAAGGAGCTACTCCCATTTTATAACATCCCCAACTTTTGACAAATACAAACATACATACATATATATTAAATGATATTACACATGTGTGTGTGTGTGTGAGTTTATTTAGTTCAGAGCTGTGCAGCAGTTTTAGCTATTAGGTATATTTAGGAAATTTGTAAACGAAAAAGCTGTAAAATTGGAAGGAAAGCTGTTAGCTAGAAATCTGGCCATTTTAAATAATGAATTGATTACTTTTTGTCGTATAACTTTAATATGCTTACAAAATAAATATATTCTTCGCCAAAAATATTTCCTAGGCAAGAAAATATGATATAAGAAACGTATTAGAATAATTAATTGCAGATCAGATAATAAATTTAAAGGAAATTTAGATTAATAGTGCTCTAAAAATATTCAATTTTAATATTGAAAAATATTAAAAAAAAACTGTGATTTTGAGGCGGAAATTATGAGGTTAATTTACGAAATTAAAAATATCTGTTTTAATAGGATTTTTTTTACTAGTTATTTCTAGATATTTTTTTGAATATCTGAAATAGCTATTTAAAACCTTTTTCCAGTTCTAGTATACCACCCAAGCTTTGTTTTCGTAAATCAGGAGTTTCAGCTGATTATATTACTGAATATTATTGGACGAAAGCAGAATATTTGTATTGTTCGTTAATTGAAAATGGCACTGATCGCATTCTGATTTCTTCAAGTGGCAGAATCGTTAAAGTATACAATGGATTCGAACTAAGGCGATACATTCGATATTCGGCATGACATTTCAGTGTATAATTTTAGCATTTCTAACGATTTTATTCTTGAGCAATTCAACAATCAACAAGTAAAATGATACACGTGCGGCCAAAAATGATAATGCGACAGTAACAGCCCAATTCCAGCAGCTTCTCAGCTGAGCCGGCCTGTGCGGGCGGGTTTGCGTCGCGGGGGAGGAGGGCCCTGAACATACATAGTGGGCTTGGTAACATCACGCATCCACGACAACAAACGCTCACTGAAGATAAAATGCACAATAAATAGATTGATGTGGAACAGAACGTGAAGCATACGGAATGCGATCGCGCAGCAATTCAGGCGTTACTATTCAGCGTATTGTGCATCGCTTGACGAGTGACCGGCCTGTTTCCCGCCTCGAATGCCTGGATACGCGACAATGTCTGCTGCTGGGGCCTGTCCATGGCCTATAAGAAGATTGATGAGGATCGCGCCAAGTGTTATGGCTCGCTGTGTTAAGCTAATGCGCGGCCTCTGAATCAAAAGGATAAGCGAAAATGACCAAAGCCCTTACGATTCACTCAAGCGGACAACGAATCGGGCCGTGCAAATCGATGCTGTTTCCCTATACCTCCTCATCCTGGCACAAATCCTGCGGATTCTGTTTTGGACGAGGTATGCATCAAAATTTCATATTCGCATACTCGATTCCTGGCGTATTCGACGGCGATAAGACCAACCATGGTGAAATTTTGTGGACTGAAATTTAACCTTAATACATCTCATAAACCGAGCTGAATGCCAGCTCGGCCGTGGCCACACTTGAGGCCATGAGCTGGATTTGTTTTCCTCGTCGAGACCGCGGCCGTTCATGCAGGCGCACAAATGCCAAGCTGTGGATCAGATGCTCCCACGCGAGTCCAACAGCAGCCCGGCATTTGCCGTTGATGATGCACAGCTCATACTTAATACAAAAGATGCAATATTGTCACGTCTACAGGGCAAATATGGCTGCAAACGTTTCCTGCGCGATGGCTATCGTACACCCAAAGAGGATCCATCGCGACTTTATTACGAACGTTGGGAGCTGCGAATGTTTGAGAATATTGAGTGCGAGTGGCCGCTCTTCTTTTGCTATCTGATATTGTTCCATGCATTTCAAAATGATAAACGCTCGGTGCAGGAGTATGCCGATAAGTTGGTGCCGAATATCAAAAGCCTGGCTCACAAGTGCGCGAAGTTGTCGGCCGCTGTCCGTTTCTATGGGGTCAATCGCTTTTCATTTTGGGCCGTCTGCTGCAGGAGGTGGCTATACCCTTGCACATACCATTAATATTCATGTACAATTCATTACAATTCAACTAATGCAGGGATTTTTGGCTGTGGGCGAACTGGATCCATTGAATCGGCGCCTGGGCGCGCAAAAAAAACCCGATGTTGTCGTCCAGGTGGTCATCATAGCCGAGGACACTGAGATCCGCGACAAGCTGGCCGAACATGATCTGCATGTGCAAACCATTGCTGAGGTCGCACCCATTGAGGTGCAACCGGCCCGTGTGCTCAGCCATTTGTACACGTATCTGGGACGCAATCGCAAGCTGGGACTCAGTGGACGCAAATCTCGGGACGTTGGCATACTTAGCACCAGCAAATTGTATTCTCTTTGCTCTCTGTCTCTTTCTCTCTCTCTTTCCTCTATATATATTTATATTTCTATCTCTGTCATTTTGATTATTTTTTTGCAATTGATACTACGTTTTCTTTTTTATCTTTTTTTTTTTGTATAATCTATTATTTATTGATGATTATTATTGTTGTACAATGCATCAGTTTGTCGACTTATCGCGCTTCTATATCGCCTCCGATAACGAACTTATGATTGACATCCTTAAAGGCGAGATCAATTTTCTCAAGTCCGCTTGGGATCTGCTGGGGCGTCCATTAGTGACGCTGGTCCTGAAGCGCATCCATTTAGGTCGGTCCACCTTGCTTAAAGTCACTCAATATTTATATACTTATTTCAGTTTTATATTTATGTATATTATTTATATACAAAACTCGTACATACACATGTTTATTAATTCAATTAATTTAATTCTTGTATTGTTAATATTTTTTGCTATATGTGTGTATGGTATTATTGTATTGTTTTTTTTTCTTCTTTTTTTTCTTTTTTATACCTTAAGTTACACACACAGACACTGATTAGTGTTAGTTGAGTTGATTATCCATTGTATTTAGTTGATTTCTCATTACACACACAGAGACACACACACACATATGTACATACCTACAAGCATATTATTTATTTGAAGACATCTGCATTTAGCTGCTTAGTTTAGTTACATTTCCCCTTCATCACGCGCTATACACTCTTCCGCTTCCCCATTCCCTACCTCCACACACACACACATTATTTTACTGTGGAGCTTTATACAGTGACTCACAGCTTATTTCGTGCGGAGGTACCGCTCAGTTAAAAAATCATAACCTAAGCTATGAAAGTTCGATCTTTATATCTTTTAGACGTTTCAATTTATTTTATTTCTGTAAATATTCTTTAAACTGAAATTGTTCCTCTTCATTTCGCTCGAAAGTAAAGATCCAACTTCAATCCATTTTCTTCGTTATCCTTTTGGACACATGATAAGCTCATTTTATGTTTAATCGGTTCGTTTTGTCATAAAATAGATAATTAGACAATTGGCAGATATAAATTGAAGATATTGTTCTGAAATTGAACCGAGCAGTCGGTGGCTAAGGAACCCATCACAAAAGACTCGCTGTTTCGTGCCCGATATCTGAATTTGGGAGCACTATATAAACGTCTGCAACAACAATCCTATTAGAGTCTACCTAGTTGGGGAGCAGCCTGCTGCTCCCAGAACCGCTGCCGTTGAGGCTTCGTGTTTTTATCTATTATACAATTTTACTGTAGTGTAAGCTTCACAGGTTTATCTACTTAATGCTATCCTTGCCTTGCACTATCTATCCAACCTTCACCTCTTCCCGTCCACCGTCCAAAAGAAAAAAAAAAATTCTCTGTTCTCTTTTTGTATAATTCAACAACAACAACAACGACAACCAATGAACTATGAACCAAAAACAACAAAAATAACAAATAATTAACACAAAAAAAAAAAACAAACAAACAAACAGCATATCGATTATGAAGAATACTACACGACACGCGATCCCGATCTGCTCGCAAGCAATTTTACCACAAACTTAGCCTTCCTGACCAACAATTGGCGTCACATGTTGGGCAGGCCGACAATCACATTAATGGCAACGCATTATATGCTAGGTAACTACATATGTACCCACTACATCCAACAGCCAATAATAGCAAAAAGCTAAATTTAACAAAAAAAATTAAAAAACCCAAATCATAAATACAACAACAACCGATATGCTGATTATGATTATGATGATATTACTGAATGTATCTTTTGTATGTGTTGATCTTTTAAGTGCTTCTGCTTCTTCCTTTACGTAACTGCAATTTACTCGTTTAATTAATAACATTCGATTTATGCTACGATGACACTTGCCCAAAGACTTTCTCATTATTTTTAGCAGATTTATTTGTAATGTTCTCATTTCATTTAATCAATATCAATTATTTCTTTGAAAGTTTTATGAAGCTTAAAAAAAAAGTTTTTGTGCATTCTAATGTGCTTGAAAGCTTTTCAAGCAGCTTTTGTGAGCTCTACTGTTTTTTTCATAGTTTTGAAAGAAGTATAATTGTATAGGTTAAAAATGGGACACTCTTTCTTTAACTATAACGGCTCTCAAGTCTTCAAATTTAAAAAATATATTTAGGCATTTTGAATTCCAGTATTTGTCCGGATTAACCCATTAAGTACCCTTCAAAAATTGTAGATCACTTTTCAAATTTTTTTTCCTACAAAAAATATTTAATGAATTATTGGTAGAGTACCGTAGTTTTTTTTGCTCGTAGTTTTTATAATTTTTTAAAATTTTAAAAATCCAATTTTCAAAAAATTATAAAAAATTCAAAAGAATTTTGAAATGTTATTTTTGGCTTATCCTTAAATTGTTTAAATATTTTTTTGTTTTAAAAAAACCGAGAAAAAAGTTTTGATATTTAAAATTCAAATCAAATGGGTACTTGAAAGTTATGCATCGTTCAAACGAAATTCAAAGACCAAATATATTTTTTAATTTTGAATACAATAGCTGTTATAGTAAAAGAAAAATCTACTCTTCCGCCACTGTACGTGTGAACTTTTAATCTTAAGAATTAATTTAAACGCTATGTCCATTCAACAAGTTTGAACAACTTAATCTTTAAGCCATTACTATAATATAAGCAGGTCAACTCGAATAATCTGTCCGGATATTCAAACTTTGGCGATTAAAAAAAATTAATTGCATAATCATTTTTTTTTAATTTTACTAATTATAAAGCTCATTAAAACAGTTTACCAATCACATCCTTATCTTTATGCTTCAACAAATAAATATAATAATATAATAGAACAGTTATAGGGGTTAACTTGTGGCCGCCTTTATTTTTTTTACATATTTTTTTTGTAATTTTTTTTTTGAAGAGTCAAACTTAGAACTTGAATTTTTAACCAGTATGAACTATTTATGTACATTTCAAAAACTTTGAACGCGTAAAAAGTTTTTCGTAAATATTTCAGCGCGGGTAAACGAGTAAACCTAAAAAAAAATCAGATCAGTAATCAAAAAGTGAAAAGCTTTATAATCTATGTGGCTGTATCTACAAGATAGACTTGTTGGCTTATTTGCAAATATTAAAAAATAAAAGATTTACGCGACTTTGAATTTTTTTTTTTCTGAAAATACATTGTTTTTTTTACATTGCTTTGTTGCATAAAAAACAAAAACGACATGACCTATTTTAATTGTCCTAGTTATCTTGTAGCCCCACGTGTGCTTGAAACATATGCTCTAAATTTCAAGGCGATCGGTCAAGTCGTTTCTAAAATACGGTTGCGACCAGATTGGAAAAAGAGAAAAACGCGCTTAAAAGTTAAAGTATTCTCGAATATGGAAAAATCCTTTGAACCATATATTCTACATGAGTTGGAGATGTGATTTATAAAAAATCATTTTCTTAAGATGTTTTTGAAACCATAACACGGGTGAACCCCCTTAACCCTCTAGTGCCCAGGCAAAAAAAGAAATTTGAGCATTCACTAATTTTCAGACATAGAAAATTCGTAGTAAATCTCATCGCAGAGCGGTAAAAGAAAAACTGGCTGATGAAATATTTAGTTATTCATAAAGTTTTGAAGCAATATACTTTTAATTATAAATTTAATATAATTATATTCATTTTTAAAGTTTTAACTAAGATATTTTTTTATCCCGTCTAGGGGCGGTCTTGGGCACTAGGGGGTTAAAGTTTGATTTTAAATTCAACCATGATCAACCATGTTGGTGATCGCTCTGTCGTCTGTGTATCAATCAATTAAAGTCACTAACTGCAACTCACGAGTAGAGTCCTAGTTACCGTTATAATCTTCCTCAATTGCACTCTGCTTAAGCTGCACTCCTTAAAAAAAAAAAGAACTCCAAGCAAACACACAAAATACTTAGAAATAGAAACAAACCCACAACTGGTGGCTGGACAAGTGATTAATTCTTGAGCGAATCCTTGCGTATGTCGGTTATTGTTGTAGTTTGTGATTAAACATTAGTTGTAAGTGGCGACAGCTAACCACATAGCATCATCCATCTGTCTAATCCATCCATGCACCACCGATCGATCCATAAAAACAATTAAAATTTAATCACAATTGGAATTGGCTAACATGTTTTGTTTTGCTGCTGCTGAATCCATCCAGACCAGGACAAGATACCGCTGGCCATGATTCAGACGATGCGGAAACTAAAGTCCGGCTACATAAATGGCACTCGGGTGATGCTGGGCAGTCTGAAGGACTTCCTCAACACGTCGGCCATAACGGACTTGAGCTTCTTGGGCGGCGCCGAGGATGGATATCCGGATCGTTTGCATCCCGATGTGCAGACCTATTTGGATGACCTCAGCAATCGCAGCATGAACCTTCATGGCGTCCTCGTCATCTATCGCGTGTCCTGGTCGTGGGAAAAAATTCCTTTTTTACCATCGTCAACTGTCAGTGAAACTATAAATGTTTTACCGAAAACAGACAGAAGTTAGAAAATGAGTGGCAGGCCCCAAAATATAGGAAAAATCGAAAACTAGACGGAAGATTTGAAAAGTAGTGTAGAAAGCTTCATCTTAGCTTCCATAATGTGCGGAAAATTGTCATTGAGTACTCACTCCGGTTGAATTTTCTTTTCCAATAGATGTAAATTTTTCGACAGTTTCTATATCGTTTATTTTCCTAAGCTTAAATATTTGATGAAGTTTTTACAAATGGTTTAAATATTATGTATAAAATTAATAAGCATTTTAAATTTACATTTTTTTAATGAACAAGTTCCAATTTCCCAAATATCATTAAAATTGTTTTTTTGTAAGACACATACAGGGGTGCCACAGAAATTGCTTTCGCTTGAGCTTCGCTGAATTTCTATGAAATTAAGCGAAAGCGATTTGGCACCCCAGATGTTGAGAATTTTGTTTTTAATTATTGAACTTTTGGTAGTTTTTCGTCAATATATTGTTAGGACTAATACCCGGCAATAATACGGGACTGCTGGGCGGGAAATATCTGAAATTAGCTTTTGAATTTCACTTAAATTTTTAAATTGAGAAATAACACTTATTTTTTCAATAAAAATTAAGAATTATTTTTATTTTTGTGAATAAATAAAACATTCCCGTCCATTTTAAAAATAAAAAAAAAAGTTTTTAAGAAAATTTCAAAATTGGTATTTTCGTAAGTTTAAGATGTAAATTTGAAAATAATTGTTAATTTGAGCGATTTAAAAGTTATAGCAGTTGCATTGGTCTTAATCTCTGTTCTATTTGTAGCCAACGGTGGTGGAAGACGCCGCTGACCGACAACGTCGGTTGTGCCACCGCCGTCGCTACAGCCAGCGGGACATGTATCGCCACCGCCGGAGACCGCCTGCGCAGCTGGGCAGTGGTGGCGCGAGATCCGTGGATCCGCTTGGCCATCCAATTTGTGCGACAACAGAGAGTTATTTTCACTTTTGATTGCGATCTCTTTTGCCGTAGTTTACTTAATTTTGTTTCTTTTTTTTTTACTTTTCGGTTTCATTTTACGTTTGTCCTTTTGCGCTTTACACACTTCTACAACAACAACAACAACAACCATATCATCAAACATCAAACAACAACAATTAAAGTAACAGTGCCAAAAATTCTCATCCAACGCCATCGTGCGGACACAAACTTTGCGGACACAGAGGTGGAGGAGCTGATTGCCATGCTGCGCGAGACGGAGAATCTCGAGGAGCAGGGCGACATCCTACAGTATCTGGTGGACACACAAGGTCTGGACTTCAATACGGGTAAGTGTGATTCATTTATGAATTGATGCTTTAATCAGTTAAGCCAAAGTTAAAGTCGTTAAGCTATAGCCACATTTGCAAACGGTTAAAAACCGTTGCTATGCAGATGCTACACTAAACAACACACAACAAATACGCATACGCTACATACACACCAAAACACCACACAATATATGGATTAACTCAGTATATGGACGGTCTAGATATTTTAAGATTATTTTTTTGGTATTTGGCGCTCGGTTTCACAATGGTTTTCCAAATGCAATCGCAGCTCGAGCTTCTTGTGCAATCAATTATGGATCAAATTTAAAATTTTCTTTTTATTGAATTACAGTAGGCAACAAGCTTCACTTTTATTCTTGTTTTAATAATTACAATTATATAAATTCAGGAAAGAGAAAAATGTTACAATTTTAAGGTTCCGGTTTTCACTTTCGGCAAGATTTTGCCGAAATGTATTTCCCTCACTTTCGGCAAGATTTTACGGATTGAATTCACTTGACATTGAGCTAGTGTGTTTTAATTCGGAAGGGATTAATCGATGGATTTAGGAATAATGTTGCATCATCACAAAAATGAAAAAAAATGTATTTGATTTTTGAATAATTTTTTTATTCATAATACCTCAAAATCGATAAGACTCAAGCTAAAATGTTTGTCGGATTTGCTCGACCTGTATGTGAAAAAATAGTAAATATTCTGGTACATATTTTAAACAACAATTAAGGTGTTTATTAATATCAGAGTTGTGCCTATAAGCATTACCATTACTATTTAATTAGCATTGAAAAAAGTAGTGCTAGTGAAATTTCATTCAACTAGCATTGAAAAAAGTAGTGCTAGTGAAAAATTTTAATTACTTTTCATTTTCAATGCCAATTAAAATTTTTTAATTAGCATTGAGTAATTATAGGAAAAAATTATTTTAAATAAAATTAATAATTATTTTAATATAGTTTAATATGATATCGCATAAAACTATCGTATAAAACTATCGTATTAAACTATCGTATAAAACTATCGTATAAATATATCGGATATCGGAAAAACTATTGGAAAAGCAATTTTTCACATTTTTCTACAATTTTTTTTCTGCAATTTTTCGAAATTTTTTTCAATTATTCCAAAAAAAAAAATTTTAATTTTATTTAAAATGCTAATTAAAAAATTTTAATTGGCAGTGAAAATGAAAAGTAACTAAAATTTTTCACAAGCACTGAAATGCCAAATTCATTAAAAAGGTAGTTAATTAGGAACAACTCTGATAAATATTGCGTAAAATAAAAAATCCAAATTCTTGTTTTTTTTTAATGCAAGTTCGGACAAAACAGTTTGTAATTAAAAGCAGAAAAGAACAGGTTATTAACTGCAAACAAATATTTCTCAACACTGAAACAAACTCGCTCTTTTAAAATAACAAAAGTTTAAGCGTAAGTAAATTTAACCTTTGAAAAATGTTTCTACTTATGATTAAATAAATATTTTATGAATAAATTACGCATTATAACAGGCGCAAATTTGACATAAAATTTAGATTCGCTCAGAACGTTTTTCAACACTTTTCTGCCGAAAAGTATACAGCACATTATAGAAAAGGAATTCGACAGGCAATTCAAGAAAAAATTTAGGGGAAATTCGGTCAAATCTTTCGGATTGAAATTCATAAAAAAAAACAAGTGAAAACCGAAACAGGCCTGATTAACTTTTCCAGAATTGTTAAGTGGACTTAAGCCTTTTCAGAGGCTTTAGATTTTTTTTGTTTATAATGGTAATTTAAATTTCTAAACATTAATTTGCTACGATGAGCTATGGCTAATCCCCAGATCCACTTGTGAAATCGACACCATAAGCTAAAATAAGAGTTCCCTTTGGGTCCATTCCCCCCGTATGTGCATTGGGCATTCGTCATAATCAACATTTAATTGTTTTGTAATTCGTTTTATTTGTAAACTTGCTTTGTGCTCTCGTTCTTGTCCAAATCCTTCATGTTCGTATCTGCAGCTGGCCTGGGCTTAAAGCATAAAACCGATGATAATGCGGCTGGTAAGTGTTATATCCGATTCTAGATCCCTTGGCCTTCTGTATGTCTATTGGGCTACTTGTATTATTTTGTTGGTGTTGTACTTATAGTAAATACTACTTACCATCCATGATTGACATACATACATACATATGTAACTCCCGAATTCGTATCCCTATCCTATACATAGATTTTTGTGTATTTAATCCAACTTCAAACCTATTTCCCTTTTTCCCATTTTATATATCTCCTTTTGTTTTCTTTTTCTCTTTCACTTGTGACTTCCCGCATTCCCAATTCATGAGCATTCAACTCTTATAGTAGCTGATATACTGTTATATAAATTATCTTTAACTGTTATACGCACTATCTTTGAACTCTGACATTTAAAAAATACATTTGGTTTATGCTTTAGCTGCTTTTTATTATAACCTTGCAGAGGGTATTACAATTTTGTTTAAAATTTTGTCATGATAAAAATAGACCTTATGTAGTTTATGTAGTTGTATTTTAAGGCAATGAGCATGGTTGTCCGTCTGTTTCTATGAACAAGAATCACTATACAAGTCATAAAAATTTAAGCATAAACCCATTTTTTTTTTTTAAATATATCAACCAATCTCACAGTTTATCCTTATACAATTTAGCTTTAATCGAATCTCTTTATAATATAGAACAGCGGTGGGCACGCATGGGCTCCGGGAGCTAGCTGCTGCTCCCGAAATTAGATTTCGTGCCCATTTCGATATTATTTTTGGCAATCAATCGAGTTAATTAAATAGATTTTCGTGAAAGATCGACAGCTCACTGGTGTGTGTTCATCATGGTTCATAATTGATAATTTAATATTAAAGCTTGATATTTTAAAATTTGAGATTTCGAAAAAGTTGATGGATGGAGAAATTAACCCATTTTCGGCCGCGATGCAAACTTAGTGCCCTTCGTTAAAAACCTCCTTTTAAGGGTAATGGGTCCTTCTGAAATCGAATATGAGGTCAAAAATTAAATTTAAATTAACGTGCTGAGAATTAAAATTTTTTAATTAATTTATTCAATTTTTTGTTGAAAAAGTTGGCCTCTGGTCATCATTTTCTTAATTTTCAAATTTATGGCATAATATTTCGGTTCACATATAGAAACTTTTGATTATAAATTTTAGGCAACAAATTCTTTGAACTTGAACGAAACGAAAAAAATTTGAATGCAGAATAGATTAAAGAAAACTTTTGTTTCTAGAAAACATTCCCAACCAGTGTTACCATTTATGTATTTGGAATTGTCCTATTCAGTCTAAAGAAATTTGTAAATTATATACAGTAGCGGACAAAGAAAACCGGACACCATGAAAGTGCGATTTTTTGAGTTTTTTTAAATTGTTTATTTATTAGTTCATAGGAAAAACGTATGAGGCCTAGGAACCGTTTGAATGATACAAAACTTTCCTTAACCCATAAGGTACCCATTAAAAATTTCGAACTTTTGTTAAAGTCTACTTTTTAAACGTTTTTCCTCGGGCTCAAACAATGAATTTTTGAATGCAAAAAAACTTTTTAAACAATTCTAATAGCGACTGCAAAAAATTTCTCTTCGCTAGTATTTTTTAAAATTTTTTGAAAATTGCTAAAAAGCCACTTTTTGTATGAGAAGGAGGAAAAAGGGGTTAAAATAGTAATTTTTAGAATTTAAAAAAAATCATAGAAAATACAAGCGAAGAGATTTTTTTTGCAGTCACTACTAGAATTGCTTAAAGTGCTTTCAGACGAGGATTTTTTCACCGACACTTTTTCACCGACGGTGAATTTACATTTACATTTATTCGCATCGGTGTTCATACCAAAATACCATCGGTTTTTGTTTTCAGGGTAGCTGGTCACACCCAACACACTTTTAGCTCGCGAACACTTTATTTTTTGCCGAAAAGCACAAAAAAATACCAAAAAAGTGCGATGTTAAGCGTATTGATGTTTCACCGACGCAAAAAACCGATGCAAGAGAACGTGTTCTATTTCCAGCGGTGAGCGTCGGTTTTTCACCGACACTTTAAAATTTTGTGTGTTTACACGACACCGACAGTTTTTTGACAAAAAGTGTCGGTGAAAAAATCCTCGTCTGAAAGCACTTTTAATGAATTTGGGAATATCAGTCGAAAATTGAATACAAAGCTCTGCAAGTGTATCAAAATCTTCGGCGTGCTGAAGCTTTGCTTTTTTTCTTGTTAATTTTCTAATCGCTTATTTTTCTTTTATATTTTATTTTCACACACACACGCACACAAATGTAACCACTGCATTTAATACGCTCCATCTGATCATGCCATTAACCTGACTTGAAATTTTTGAAACAATCTTCTGTCTTGCCAACAACCACAACCACAACCACAACTCACAACTGTCTCACTCAATGGTCCACAACAAACAAACAAACAAACTCGCATCAATCCTTATTGCATAACGAATCCAACTAACCAACAAAATAATAACAATAACAATAACAATAACAAAAAATAAACAAAAACATAAAGAGCTCGATTTGGACGATGTGATGCTTGAATTGACAACTGCTGGTGGTGTTGGTGGTGGTGCTAGTGTTGCTGGTGGTGGTGATGGAGCCAATAAGTCGAGTGTGCCAGCAGTGATCATTGATGCAACTCCACCCACAGCGAGCAACGTCGTCAAGGATAAGGACAATGCCAATTTGGCCGCCATTGTCGCAGTTATTGCCAAGGCCAGTGGCAATGCCAATGCGAATGCCAACAATAATGCCGCCACCGCCGCTCTAGCTGCACCTGCCGCCAGTAACAACAACAGCTTAAATAACAACGATTCTTCTCAATCTGAAGGCATGCTGGAGGAGGGACGCGTCGTCACCGTTCGGGATCTGCTCAAGGGCCTCTACGAGAAGGCATGCCAGCAGAAGCTATGGGGATTGGTCCGTCACACGGCCGGCATGCTGGGCAAGCGTGTCGAGGACTTGGGCAAGGCAGTCACCGATCTGCTGGTGCGCCAGAAACAGGTCACCGTCGGCATGCCGCCCAACAATGAGCACACGATCACGGCACCGTTGCCCGAGGTCGAGCTGCGTCAGCTGATACACGATGTGAGTTTGATCTCTACACTGAAACCACTTTCTAAAATCAGAAAATTCATCTTAAATATTTTGTTTGAAATAAGAATTTTTAATACCAAATTGCTAAAACTAAAAATAATAATAATAATATATTTCTTGAAAATCGTAAGTTCTTAGTATAAGAATAAAATTCTCGAATCTAACCTTTTGTTCTTAATGAGACAATTTTAAGCCAAATTTAAAACTAAGAATATTATTCTAGAAGATTTAAGTTCTTAACAACAACACACTTTATGAGACTTAGATTCACAACTGGTTCTGGCGTCTCAAAGATGACATTAGGCTTGATTGCGATCAAGTCAGCACAACGGTACTGATAATGAGATGGGCATCTCAGAAACAGCTGTTACCAATGCTCCTTGCGTTCTGCAAGTGTTTTGTTGTGTTGTTGTTATCATGCATATCCGACATTATGACCTCAAATTAACTAAAACTTACTTCATTCTTCTTAAAATGTTAAGAAGCTTAATCTTTATTTGACATATTTTGTCTTGAGTGTTCAAAACTTTTTGGTCTATAAATAAGAACATATAATTTTAAAAAAATAATTAGTTTTATTCTTATACTAAGAATTTATTATCTTAAATAGAATAACTTGATCTTAATTGAAATGTTCTTAGAATCAAGATGTGTTTTCTTACTTCATGTTTTAGACCAAAGTTCTTAGTTTTTGGACCAAAATCTTGATTTTAGATCCTTTATTTTATCAGTGTAGAAAGTTTACTTACTTTTAATCCCTTTTGCACAGGCCTATGGCGATGATGAAAGCACAGCCATGTTGACACAGGAGCTAATGGTCTATCTGGCCATGTTTATACGCACAGAGCCGCAGCTGTTCCATGAGATGTTGCGACTGCGCGTCGGACTCATCATTCAGGTCATGGCCAAGGAACTGTCGCGGACGCTTAACTGTGGCGGCGAGGCCGCCTCGGAGCATCTACTTAACCTATCGCCGTTCGAAATGAAGAATCTGCTCTATCACATACTCAGCGGCAAGGAGTTTGCCGTCAGCAGTGGTAAACTGATTAAACAAATTGAAATCAAATGGACTCTAACAATTCGCTTTATTCTCATTGGCAGTTGCTCGCGGTAATCTGTCCATTGTCAGCTGTAAGTCGAGTCGCGTCAGCAAGAAGAGCCAAATTGGTCTGGGCGATCCCGAGGGCGAGGATGCGCTAATTGCCACCATTGATGATCGACAGGGTCAGTGGTTGCGTCGTCGTCGACTCGATGGTGCCTTGAATCGTGTTCCTCGTGATTTTTACTCACGCGTTTGGACCGTGCTGGAGAAGTGCCAGGGATTGGCCATCGAGGGACGCGTCTTGCAGCAGAGTCTCACCCAGGAGATGACACCGGGCGAGCTGAAGTTTGCCTTGGAGGTGGAAACGGCCCTCAATCAAATACCACAGCCCGAATACAGGCAACTGGTTGTCGAAGCGCTTATGGTTTTAACCCTGGTCACCGAGCACAATATGGTGCCATCGTTGGGTGGCATTATCTATGTGGAGCATCTGGTGCATAAGGCCAATCAATTGTTCTTGGAGGATCAGCGCAAGGTGCAGGGCGATGCAACGCTCTGCTGTGCCAAGCTCAAGGATGGCAAGGAGCAACAGCAGGCTGCCTCCGGCATGTTGCTCTGCGGTGGCGCCGCCTACATTTGCCAACATCTCTACGACAGGTGAGTGTTCCACAAATAAAGCAATCAATAATTGCACTAGGGATTTGATTGCAATCACAGTTGATTGTAATTCATTTAAAGCAAATTATCGCAATCAATTTTAAATGCAGTCACTTGTTATGGATATTTCCAGGATCGAGAACGCGACATTTGTACATCTTTAAATGAAAAAAGAAATGGCTAAAGTTGACATTTTCAAAAATGTTTTCTCAAGTGTTTAATACATTTTATCAACACTATTTTTATTATAAAAGACAAGCTTTGAAAATTTGTCGTCTTCGAATTATTAAAGAAAACAATGCATCGCGAACGCGACGAAAATAGACGTCATGTTTGACTTCAGCTTGACAAAGGCAAAAGTCAGCGAAATTTTAGAAATAATTTTGATATGTTACTATTATTTTGTTTATTTTACAAATTTTATTAGTAACTTGTAACGCGACATCGCGAGCGTGACAAGATTTCCAACTAGTTTGTGCCAAGAATTTGTTCATCAAATTTTATTCGATATATCGAAAACAGCTTGTAAAACTTGTTTTTAATTAAACCTTCAATATATTTCTATGTATTAAAATGGTTAACGTTACAATTTTACTCTCTTACTTAGTGTAATCGTTAGAATACAATCGGTCAATTTTGGAAGTCAATTTTTAAGAAAATGGCCAAAAATATAAAAAAGTGAATTTATTTCAATGTAAAATCTATATTTTCATCCTATTGAATTTCTTCTAGCGTTTATTGCTTAAATAAATAACTTGAATACATTTTTAGAAGAACATTTCAAAAGATGTTAATTTTTGATCAATTTTACCTTTTTCTGGAAATACCTATAATCATTTTATTTTAAAATATTTACAATTAAAAATTGTTATGCTTTATAAATGATTGAACTTCAAAAGTGATTGCAAATAAAATAGATTACAGTCAATAAATACAATAATAAAAACCAAAATATAAATAGTTATATTAATTAGGCGATAGATATCTAATTGCTTGCAATTTATAACAGCTTTGATGCCAAAAAAAAATGTATACATCTATAATATATGTCTCCATTCTTTACAGCGCGCCCAGCGGTAGCTATGGCACCATGACTTACATGTCGCGGGCTGTCGCCCTCGTGCTGGACTGTGTGCCCAAGCATGGCGAAAAGGAATGCGCAATCTCCTAGGGGATTCAAAGACACTCGCTACACTCGACCTGGAAACAAGCAAGGCGTTTTTTTGAACGACGCACACTTAATGCCATGTACTGTTAAACACGACGACCCATTTATTTGCTATCCCTTTCTGCTGTAATCTCTCTGTCTCTCTCTATCTATATACATCTCTCTCTCTTGCTCGCGTCTGGCCGCGTATTTAGCCCAACGACATAAGTTAAGTCTGAGATCCATCCATCTCTCCGGCAATGCTGTATATATTGTATTTTGTAGACCATCTGCTACTTAGCCATTTTATTTTTGTTAGTGTTTATTTTTTTGTTTAGTTTCTTGGGCGGCTAAAAAGGGAAATGCACATTGTACTCACCAAACTACCTACGTATGTATATACAAGTATATACATATATACTACATAAATATTTCAACTATGTATTATCCTAAAATAAAACGCTGCGCGCCACAAACTGGTTTTATACTCGCAGATAATTCCCATCAGCGGAATTTAACATCATTTAAATGTTTTTAAATATGAAAAATAAATATATATAAAATATGTTTGCAATGTTTAACCAATTGTTTTATTTGAAACAACTTAATCCTTGTGCGGTTCGATGTATTAGGTCTTTAATAAAACCACAGAATATTTCTTGGCTCCAAAAAAAAGGAAGGCATGGGCATTTCCACAGAAATGTCAACCGAGGCCAAAATGAAAAATTGATCAAAAACTCACATCTTTTGAAATTTCCTTCTAAAAATGTATTCAAGTTATT
>JBAMBL010001709.1:0-51210 GCA_037043405.1 Drosophila subquinaria
CAAAATTGGATATCAGAAATTTTGAGGCATGAAAATGTTTTCGTCACTAGACTTTTACCTCGTAAAGAGGTTTTTTTTATGGGATAAACAATATACAACTAATATTATTCATATCAGAAGTGTATCAAGCTGAACATTTTCACATAAAAAATTCGTATTAAAGTTGTCTAACGTGGCTTTAAGCGTAATCACAAAGGCAAACTATAGAATGTGGCAATGGGAACAGACCACAAAGGGTCTCACCTGGTTCATTATCCTGGCTGCTGCTGCCTGCCGAGTGCCTATTATAATCCCAGCTAAGCTCCTGCGATTATTGTCTACAAAATTCATGTATTTCATTATTAGCCAGCCAGGACAACGGCTCAGCGTTTCCGGCTCAGCTCCATCCTTGTTAGATACCTGACTGTCCGACTGTCTGTCTGTCCGACTGTCTGTCTGTCTGTCTGTCTGACTTTCAGGCTGCCTGCTGCTCATCGTCGGTTGTTCATTTGCTGTCATAATTTAATTTTTACCACCGGCCATGGCGACTCACACAGAACGACACACACACACACACACACACACAGATAGACAGACAGACAGGCAGCACATCCTGTCGAGCTTTGGTTGTCTGTCTGCCTGCGGCCTCACCGACTGAGTTTCTTCTGCTGCCTGGTCCCTGCAAAATGCTCGGCATGCAAACGTGGCCTGTATGTAAAAAAAAGCCAACATCATTTCAAATGGACAGGCCTCAAAAATCCCAATGCGGTTGCTGCTGTGGCTCATTAATCCGTGCAGTTGAACGGCCGCCAACGAATCTCGACCCCCAGTATTTTATGCTTTTGCAGCTTTGTTTTGCTCCAACGTCCAGCTTCCAGCTCCGATCAGAGCCACACATAAATCAGCTGCCTCTGGGCACTTTATCATCGTCATCGTCATCGTCATTATCCGAGTGCTCATCATCCTTCTCAGTAGCAGCGGCAACTCAGCTGCCAACTGGGACACCAATTTAGTCTCTCTCACTCTTCCTCCTTCTCTCTCTGTCTCATTCTCTTTCTCTTTCTTTTGCATGAATGTCACAGTTTTTGTCGCTCAATTTGCTACGCAAATTATAAACACCAAATGGAAACTGTAATAAAAACCAAGAGCCAGCATCTGCATAAAACCAACTTCAATTTCACTGTTTAGCCAGAAATTGAAATGCCCCAAGCTGATTTCAACATTTATGCGCTAGCAACGCGACGCGTTGAAAGTCAATAATGAAAATTTCAAAGGGCCAGGGCTTTAAACGGCCTCAAAAAAAGGAAACAGCAACAACAACAACTACAACAAGAACTGTAATTCGGCCTCAGCGGGGGCAGCAACTAAATGTAATAAAATTCGCATAAAAACATTTCACAGGCTTTAGACCCGCCACAGTTGCTAAACTTGTGCCGTCCGCCTGGAGCCCAAGTAGGAGCTGGAAGAGGAGTAGGAGACAGCGACAGAGACGGAGATAGAGCCGGAGAGAGATCATGTGACAGCAGGAGAAATTAAAGCAAGCTGCTTAAAAAGTTGTGCAACTTCCGGAGAAGAGGCCGCATCCGAGTTGGTGGCAGAAACAGCTCTCGGCTCAGCTCACTTGCTGCAGCTGGCCGTGGCACAGTGGCACGCTGGACAAGGACAGTGGCACAGTGGACACTGGACAGTGGACATTTGCTTAATTTGTCAGCTGCAGTTGGTTGGAAATTGTGTAAAATTTCTGACTTAATTTAAGGGCAGTTAAAGGCTACAAGTGTGATTTTCATTAGACAAACAATTGCAACAAAGCTGAAACTATATAATTTATTTATTTATTGGACTCCCAGCGGTACAAGATAAAGCTTAGTCATCTTTAAAATTAAGATTACATGCAAAAACGGGAAAGATAACTTAAATTAAACATTGTAATATAATATATATACATATAATATCATTATGAGTCTTATTTATTATTTTTACTATTATCGTTACTGCTATTAATAATGCTTTTGTTAGGTTTCATGCTAAATTACAATTTTCTTTTATTTGTTTTATAAATTTAAAATTCTGCATATTTATGCTCAGTTTATAATTATATTTTTATTTATTTGCTTATTCTAATTTTATTATTTATTATTGCTAATTATTTATTATGCTTAAAAATTTTTATTCTTGACTCCATTGTACTGCAAATTCTGTGTCACTTTCAATGCCGCCTGCAGTTGGCAGTCGGCAGTTGGCAACACGCCCAAGTTGGTTTTTCTGGGGAGTTCCGTGATGTTGCGCCTATCACAACCAATTTACTAACGAAGCAGATAAATCCAATTTCTGGCCAACAGCAGCTCAGACTGGCTAAAATAATAGCAACAACAAAAATAACAATCAAAGTGGCAGGCTAAACTCAAGAAGAAAAAGAAGTAGAAGACAACAAAAATAAGAAGGAGAAATTGTCGTGTTTGCCGGGACAATTTTCGCTTCCGCTCGAATAGGCCGGAATTTTCAAATTGGCTAAATCTGGCATCAGACCCTCAAATGAGGGTTACGTTTAGTTTATAAGGTTTATCAGCGAGTTTATTAGACACTTTGGTCATTTACTTAACAGACTCTGAACTAATCACAAGAATTATTAAACTTGTTTGTTCAGCTGCATTTTGGTCTTAATACGTTTGTTAGTCGATGCAACTCGTGCAACAGCCACAAAGCAGAACGAAAACTCTATTGAAGTCAAATCTATTGGCTTGAAATCTCTTCCAGAGAGATGTAGGTGTAGACATCTCCCTAATGCATTTGATTCGTCTCACTTTATGGTCTTCATCTCTGCTCCTTTTTGTTTTCACATCTTCCTCACTTTAAGGGAGACTTTAAAAATGTTTTTACGACATTTATGAGACTTCTGGTTGGCTGAAGACAGTTTCATTTCTCCTCGAAATATTCAAATTTAAGTGAGTTTTAATGCAAACTGTAAATAAACTCTGTAAGAAACAAGGCGAGAGTAAGACGGAAAATAAATGCAGCACATGTGCTAAGCCTGCAATATTGTTGTATTTGGCCTGTGCACATGTATCCTTTGAAATACGCATTTATTTATGCTGCCAGGAATGAGCAAAAGTTTTATATTAAATTTTATGTACGGGCCGTCGAGCAGTCCAAGGCAATGTAAATAGAAATGTAAGCTTTGACCCAAATACCAAGGCAGAAAGGCACAAGCACAGAATGCACAAGATGCCATTCACTATTTCTCTTTAACTTGCTGCGTCTCTCTTACTCTCTCGCTCTCTCGCTCTGTCTCTCTCTCTTTCTCGTTTTCTCTGTCTATATTTCGCTTATTGTCTTTCCATGCATCTTGGCCTGGGTGTGCTGTCAATCTCAGTTAGGTAAAGCAAACAGTGGTTAGGCCAATGCTTTCCCAGCTTTCTGACAATGGCACAGCAAACATGGCGCCAATTAAGCCACTGTCGAAGTCCTTGACTGCTGTGTTGCTCCTGTGGGCAGATTTATTCTTCGTCTTCTTCAATCTTATTCCTTCTTCTTTGACATTTTTTGTAGGGCACTTTTGCGCGCACATAAAATTCGATTATGCATCGCTTTCACTCACTCCGTGTGCGCGGCGTGTGAATATAATACGATTTTTATAATTTAATCAAGCAAAAAGCTGACTCTCTATCTCATACTCACTATCTCTGTCTGTCTTGATCTCTGTCCATTTGAGTCTTTGTGCATGGCAATAAAAAATAAGTGCAACAATAAAACACAAGCTGGCAAACGCACATCGCATGTTTTACGAGCATCGCATTTGTCGTACACTTTTCAGGCCATAAAAGGACTCTCTACTTGCTACTTACACCACCTAGAACAATATACATATGTGTGTGCCGTGAGTAAATCGAGTGATTCACCTGCTTAAAGGTGCTTTAAAGTGCTGTTTGTGGCTTTAGTTTTGTTGGCTCGCACCTTGTTGCTTGTCAATTTATCAATTCATTGGCTGATACAATTACCAACTTTACGTCTGTTCGTCTGTTAATTACTGGAAACACATACACACACGTGATCAATCAATTTGGTGGCCTGCATATAAGTTAGTACTCGATGCCTTTAAATGGGTCACAGTAACTTGTCATACATGAATTTCTGATTTATGTGCTCCTCCGTGTGTGTAACAAGGTTTAATGAATAATTTGATCAATTTATTAGGCCGCACATTCAAACATGCGAATATATTCAGATGAGAATTGATTTATTTGGTCAAGAGCAACTTTTCAATTTAACTTAAAAATTTGTCAGGGCTTCTTTTCGATCACAACAAATGTTCAACTCTGTAGTTCATGAATATTTTACGAGCGCTTAAAAATTGTTAACAAATCGTACTCAACAATTGTGTAAATAAATGCAATACAATTTGAATAAACAGGCTTACACACATTTAAATAAATGCACGACTGATTTCTGTTTTCATGTATGTGTGTGTGTGTGTGTATCTGTTGTGTGTGTGTGTGTATTTGTAGCTTGTCAACCACTTGTTATGCCTGGCATGTTGTTGTTGTTGTTGTTTCTGTGAATATGTGAGTGTGTTTTTCGAAACAATTTATATCCGATTTTAATATTGAATCCCTCGAGCGTAAATCGAAATCTCTTGGCAAAGCAAATCTTTTTGGGGTGGTGGCTGCGCTCTCCCGCTTGGCCAAGCTCTCTGAGCTACCCAGAGGAAATGGAATGTCCAATTAAAGCTTGTCACACAATTCGACTTGGATGTGTGCATAAAATTCCAAATAAACTTGTGCTGGCGAAGCAACTAAGCAATTGTCAATTTAAAAATGCAATAAATACAAGTACGAATGTAATAACCATTAAGAATATTCTCTCTCGTTCAGCTGATCAATAATGTTGCCAGGCACCGCATTTCCTGGCAAATTGAACTAATTAGGTTGTCTTGAGTTGTAGTCGGCAGAACAAAGCCTCGAATACACACACACACACACACACATAACAAATATAACATACTCATGTGTGGGCGTGAGTGAGTCAAAGAGTAGGAAACGTGAGTTCAGTAATTGGGGCAACGGCAACGGCGGCAAATGTAATCAGGACTTTTGATGATAGCATTTGGAAGAGCAAGTCATGCGTTCTATACAACAACAGGGAGCAACAACAACAATGAAAATAACAACATGACTAACGCTCTCATGCACAAACAAAAAATACATAAATCAAATTGTTGGAAATTGGTAACCAAGCAGAGATAAGCTCACATTATTATGCCGCCTATTTTGGTTAGAGTGCTTGGCAACATATTCTCCAAGGACTCCAAGGACTCTTTATAAGGACACAGGTTAGCTCTCCTATCCATCAATCAATTGATATGAGCTTGCTATTCGAAATATTAATAGCTCTTCGCATTCATCGTTAATATTTTGGAGTAAAGATTTGATTTGCATTGGAAACTTTCCGACAATTGATTGACTTGATCTCAGGCTTAACTGAAAATTTGATTACCAAATTCAAAGCAAATATCTCTTATGATTATGGTTGCAATTTCAATCCAAAATGCAAGGCAATTAACGCTGCAGACACCGCGAATATCTGGTCGCACTTGGGGTTCTTAATTAGTGTAATAATTGATTGGAATACACACACACACTCATGTGTACATTTATCTATGTGTGTGCTCTGCCGTTGATTGAACCAAATGCAAATTCAAATTCAAATCCCATAAGCAACGGGGTTCGCTTTGTGCTCAGAAATCCCACAGTTCTCCAGGAGACAATGGAATGGAGTGTAATCTTGTAGTACGTAATAACTGGCAGGGGCTTAGGATGATACTTTATCCAAGGGATTGACAGAGTCACCCCTTGTCTCTCTCTCTCTCAATGCATGTTAACTGCTTTCGATTTCCATAAATGTATGGCAAAAGGCTGAAAGAGTGCTGTCTTGGCCAAGTTGAAGAGCCAGCAAAATGCGACCGCAGTAAATTATGCAAATGCAAAAGGCAAGCAGCCAATTTAGCGCACAATTTGCACGTTGACCGCAACATTTGCTGGCTGACCAAACTGTCGTCCAATGGCCAGTGGCCCCCACCCACTGCCAGAGTCACAGTTGGCGGCCAGAATGAGGGAGACATACTTAAAGACGGGCCAAAACAGCTGGTGGCCCGCAGTAAATGTTCGAGTATACCGCATGATTTGTATCACAAATAGGCCACAAATGGACGAATAGTCCAATACACATGCACACACATACACACACACACACACACACACACACACACACACAGGCAGTTAGCCAATGCAAACATTTATTGCTAATTGCTGAAAGGACATTTGCATAAACTTAACAAAACCCCAAAATTCTCATATACAAGCAAGCAAGCAAGCAAATAAACGACAAAATGGCCAGAAACACACACACACACACAACGACACACACCTACATTAAAGTGAATGTCAGCAAATAAACGTCTTGGCTTGAATTGCACAGTTCATTCGGGCCTTTAGACTGTGGTCAAATCACAGTACGGCATTGGGCGTGGCTGCTCCCAATTTGCATGTTGCCAGTTGAGAGCCAGCTGACCAGTTAACAAACATTTCGGCCCTGTGGCTGCAACAACAGCCACAACAACAACAGTCACAACAACAACAACAACGACATTAACAACAAAAAGCAAAAGCATAAACATAAATCAATTTGTGTTACCCGACAATTTGTGAGGCAACGAGCTGAGCTCATTCAATTAACAATTTATAATTGATTTCAGAGTTTCAGTTTACAGGCATGCGATGAACAATGAATTTAACACACACCAACACACACACACCATCACACTTTTTACCAGTTAGTGTCAAATGTTATTGAGATCGTTGCATAAGTTGTGTGGCAAGTGCACAAGTGCAACTAATTAGTGTGTGGCGACACTTGTGCATTTCATTAGCTCTCAAGTACACGTATCACACGCGGCGTATGCGTGATGCGCACCAAATACACATAGACAGCAGACAGCAATTGCAATTTAGTATGCCACAAACGCTTGCCCCATTTAAGATACACACACACATACATCAATGGGCCAAGGACAGAACAAGGCTGTTAACCATTTTGCGTGCCAATTCATTTCAGCTCTGTTCAGTTTAGTCTGTCAGTCGAACGCATAAATTGACCAAATTAATGTGAATACTTTGCACGCGCTGTCAATGCCTATGAATTGATCAGACCAGAAGATTGAGATGATGATGATGATGATGCAAGGCGTTGAAATATCATAGTATACTTTGTAGCTGTCTATAGGCTTTTATTTAGTACTCTGACTTTTTCTTTCAACTCGCAAGTCGGAACTGGGAACTCGGAAGAAGAAAGACAACAATTTGTTGAATTGCCCTCATCAAAGGAACAACAGGCACATTGCGATTCCTTTGAATACTCTCTCTCTCTCTCTCTCACACTCTTTCGCTCACTTTCTCTCATTTTTGTCCTTTATTTTGCTTTGTATCCTGTTAAAATCATGCTGCGTTCTTAATTTGCATTGTCTGCTGACCTGCTGCTCTTCTCCTTCTTCTTCTCACTCTTCTCTTTCTTCTTCTTCTTCTGTTGAACAGTGTCCTTTGATTGCTTTGCCAGCTGTCAACACTTAAAATCAATTTGATGACAGCAAAAGAACCTCAACTTTGACGACATTCCAAGTGTGTGGGCGTTGCATTCAGTTTTATTGACAAAACTTTTCGAAATGTTGCAGCAACTTTTACCTGTTTTTGAGAACAGCAAAAACATTTTTGGATAGTGCCAATTCTATAGGTTCAACCGCGAAGAAGAAAGCAAGGAATTTCTACGAGTGCCAAAATCACAAATAGACAGTTCCAAAGTCAGCACGGAAATAACACAGTGACTGAAAAGCATCTTCCATTCTTCGCATATAAAGCAGCGGAAACTGTGCTGCATTGGCGCCAAGGGACATCAGAATTGCAGTTCGCTCCTTCGTCGAGCAATGAAATTAAAGTCCGTTTATGAAGTCATTGTCCTACCAAGTTGCACTGTTGCTGTGGCTTCAAGAAATCTGTTGCCACTTTGCTCCGTTTCGCATTTTCTTTTTATTCACAAGTATTTTCCAACAGTTCTCTTCTGGTCATCGCAGTTTCTACTCGCATTTAAATGGTGTACTCGTAGTAAATGCAACTGGCATTTGGCAAACAAAACGTGGCCAAAACCCAACGGCAAGTGGGTGCAAATGAGAAGCTCCCAGGCTGAAAGCTGTGTCTACAGCATTTGCAATTATTGCACAAGACGGCAGCTTCATTGTTATGGCCCTAATGAAAATCGTGCTGCAGTCATTTTTGGGCTCTGCTTGGGCATTTTATATTAATTAATGTTAAGCATACGACCCGTTGTCAGCCGGACAATGGCAAATTTGCATACGAGTCGGAGTATGACATTGCAATTTGATTGATTAAAAATATAATTGCATGTCGGAACGATGAAAATCTTAAAGCTTTCCAGTAATTCACAATTTGCATTCATAAGTGGATCAACTACTGTTATTGCAAGCTGTTTAACAAATTAAATCAAATGCATTTGCACTAACAGACTAAAAGTTGAAAAGCAAAAAAAAGTTGCAGCCACAATGTCGTTAAGTGACTTTAAATGATTTGTGACGCTGGGGACAACGATACTTGAATCCTTGTGTCCTTGGAAGGCTCTTCTTCTTCTTGTGGGTGGCAACACAAGTAGTCGAAACATTTGTTTACTTCTTATGCCAACTTCAACGTCACTTTTGGAAATTGTAGATTGTTAGAGAGGGGCAGCCAATCAGTTGACTTTGGCCTCTCTTTCTTTCTCCCTCTCTCTTTCTGTTTTCTGTTTTCTGTTTTTTTTTCGACAACTTGCAGACACCAACAAAACGATGACAGACACAAACTCAGAGCTGAAATATTTTTCACTTTTCGTTCGTTTCATTTGCTGGCTTCTTTTTTATTCTTTTCTTTTCGCTTTTTGTGTCATTTTGGCATTTCATTTTGATAAATTGCCCGCCGAGCTTTAAAGCTGCCTCCTCACTCCCTGGGCGTGTCACTCAATTTGAGGACATTAAATAACGCGACTCAACTAACCTGAATATCCGGAATATCCCGATTCGCTTCTGTTGCTGTTGCTGTTGCTATTTCTATTTCTATTTCATTAACCTCATTTCTGGGCCAAGCGAACAACTTAATTTGGCTTTAAATATGAAACCAGTCGTAGTAGCATTCGAATTTAGATTATTTTATTGCTATTTATGCAAAATAATCATTAGTTTTGCTTAATTAAGCGTCAGTAGGCAGCAGTAATGACAATAATTTCAACCAATTTTCGACCATGTCATTTGCAGTTGCAGTTGCAGTTGCAGTTGCAAATAAGCAATAAGCGACACCTCAAATTGAATTGGAATTGCATCAAATGCGCATAAATTATGCAGATGACGCAATTAGCAGGATGCGTTCAGTTTTTGCCACCACTTGAATATTCGTATGCCATTTAACATTGTCACCTGGCAGTTGCCAGTTGCCAGTTGCCTATGCAAAAGCATTGCCAAATTTACATACATTTTCTCTATGCTCATTTGTAAAATTCACAAATTAATTGACAACACACACACACACGCACACGCACTCATACATCAGGCACAAGAACACTCAGAGCTTCATTTAAATTAAAATAGCTTAAATGCAGATCGAATTTCACATTTTCAGAATAACTCCAACTCGATAGATAATTAATTGATAATAAAACAATAGCTAAACTTAAATAATACTTCAATAATACTGAACATTTATTCAGTCATTATTTAAATGATTTGACTTCTATTCAAACAAATACGAAAATATATTAAGCCGATTGGCGATTTAAGAAAAAAAGTGCTTATTAAAACAAATGCAAATGGGGATAGAAAGGAAGAGATTTTCAATTGCAGATAATTTCTTTTTGTGACACTTCTGCTGACTTCTTTTTCTGAGGACAAAAAACATACGTATACAATATACACACGTAAGTCAGTGAAATGAAATAAATTGTCAATGCGCATGCAAATTGTTGTTACATTGGCGCGAATAATGTAATTTCGATTGCATTCATAAAAACAATTTTAATAATTGAAGCAAAAGCATTCAACGAGCCGTATATAAATTTGCATAAAAACAAAAACCAAACCAGTAGAGTGGCTTAACATTTATATACCCAAAAAAAATATAAAGAAAAAAAAAGGAAATTCTCTTTTTTTTGCACATTTCTTGTTTTCAAATAATATTTTATTATTTTTTTTTCTTTTTTTGGGTCCGAGAATTGTAGTTTGCAGCTTTGTGATTCATGATACCGTTGAACTATAAAACTTTTGCCACCTGCTCTGCCGCCGTGTGGCACTTGAAATTTTTGCAGCATCGACTGCGGCGCCAAAGTTTGCAGACGACTATCGAATGGGATTAGAAGTCCCTCTGTCCGTCCGTCCGTCCGTCTGTCTGGAATGACGCTAACTGCAGCTCATTGGCGTTTATGGCCGCTTAGCCGTAATTTTTATTATTTACCCAAACGGCAACGGCAACGGCACTCAAAAAATCAACAATTAAAAGCGCAGACTGCGCCCACGGGCGTGCTGCGAACAAATTGAGGTCAGACAAGGACTTCGAAGCGGTTGTTCGTTCACTCAACAGAATCTGAAACCGAAACAGCAACAGCAACAGAAAATAAAGAGAAAAAGAGCGAAAGAAGCCCCAAACAACTGTTTTAAAAGAAAATTGGCTGCTGCTACAGGCAACCGCAAATGAAGGCAACATTCACTAGAGAGAGAAAGAGAGGGAGAGGGAGAAGGAGGGGTTGAAATGGAACCGGATGTGAATCTGGCGCTTGGCCGTGGCGTACGGCCAGACTCTTGTTTTCGCTGTTGCCATAAAAGCAACACAAAATTGTGCTAATTAACCCTAAAAGCATGACTATGTGTATATGTGTATATGTATATGTACATATGTGATTTTCAACAATTTCCCCATACACTTCCTTTCTCTATATCTCTCTCTCTTAGTCTTTCTTTTACACTCCCTCTCTCGTTGTGGATCTAGAAGTGCACGTTTAAAAATTATTATGCACATTATTGTTCTTCATTGTTTCTATAACCCAATTATTACAAAAGCAGCAACATTAGCAACGGCATGTCCTCCCCCTCCCCCTTCACCCTCTTTTCCCTGTCTGCTTAGAAAAAGGCGTACCTTTAATAGGCCCCCAGTGCTGTGAATTGTATTTGCATGTTGTTAATGTGGCGGCAAAAGTGCAGAAATAGTTTTTATTATGCGCCCATCAAGTGGCAATATAACGCATACGACCCATCGAACCGTCGAACCGCCGAACTGTTCTCCAAATATGAGTAATTAGCTGTTGAGGGCAAACAACATATTTAGCATGTTATTATTGGCAACATTATTATCATTGTTGTTGCTATTGGTTGCCATGCACCGCAAAAATTAAACGCAAACATTTGTTAACAACTTTTGATGTGTGTGCGTGTGTGTGGGTGTGTGCAAAAGAAACAACCAATGTATAAACACAGACAGGCAAATGTTTTTCCCATACGGAAGTGACAAACCTACATTCAGCAAAGCAAACAACCGCACGAAAGGTCCTGTCAATATAACAACTAACCACATAACGCGTTTTGATAGCCAGCAACAAAAACTGGCAAAACTTTGCCACATTTATTATAAGTTGGCAACGAAAAATGCTTAAGATATGTATATGTATAGAAGTTATAGCCTCTCAACTTAAAGCTCAAATATGCACACACTGAAAATGATTATCGAAAAACCATTAGCCACATGGAAAGAACATTCGAAAAGGGAAATACGAGGAAAGTGTAGGGGGGAAAATGTTAAGATTAACAACGGGCAAAAAGGAGTCATCCTGCTGTCGGCAGCAAATGTCAGCGAGCAAATTTAAATTTAAGCGACAGTCGCTAATGTGAGCGAGCGGTTGCCAGGCACAATAACAAACCGGGACTGGCAGACAGACAGACAGGAGAGACAGGAAAGACAGGAAGACAGGTGTATAGATACGAGTACCCGAAAACATGCTCGCACCGGATGTGCGTGTTTTTTGGGCTGCTGCCTGGCTGCTTGGCCTAATGCCACAAAGTCATTTGGCGGCTTACGCAGCGACTTAGATGTGGCCTATACATAAACACATATACACACACATATACTATGTATATGTATATATTTATATATACGCATATAAAACAGAACCGAAGTGGAAAAAAGGCCAAGCTAAAGGTAAAACATTCGCAAACATTTCCAAAGAAAAGCACCGTAACAAGGTAGATCCTTTATATCATGTGTGTGTGTGTGTGTGTCAATGTGAGTGTGTATGTGTATGTCATTGTGTAGCTACACAGAAAAAAATATCCGGGCCTCCGATAAAATCAATCAAACGCAATGTCAAAAGATTGGTAATCTGGGACTTTTTTAAGCCAAGTCCAAAATACTTGATTCAAGCACGATTTTTTAATTCCTTCTCTGCAAACATATTATTTATCGGAACTCTTTCCCGGGAAATTAAATAATTTAAACTTTTTTGACCATTTCAATGCTATACTATTTTAATCATGGCCTAAATACATGCCTAAAATCAAGAATTTCGAACTTAAATTATAGAAAGGATTTTTTTCTGTATATGTACAACGTTGCGTATGAGTAACATGTCTTTCCACTACCAGCTCTGGGTAATGGTGTTTGGCCAGCTACTATTGCTACTTCAGCTATCGTTGTCGTTGTCGTTGTTGTTGCTGTCATTGTTGTTGTTTCCCTTATCATTGTCCTTGTTGTTGCTATCGTTGTTGTCGTTGCTGTTGCTGTTGTTGCTGCTGCGTGCGTTGTTGTCATTAGAGCTACTTCGTTTAACGCCATTTTGACTGAGCTCTAACCAAAGCAGAGTTGTACAACTTAACCCGAAGCAATGTTACATTGAGGTAACATATAAATATTGAGGGAGCTGCTTTTGCTATGTATCTAGAGTATCTAGAGTACGACTTGTGTCCCAGTTAAAGTTGACTAAATGTATCTCAAACGTTGTGTTTATGTTGTTTTGTTCAAGAGCTCTTTAATAGACACGTTGCCCTTGTCAGCTTGAATGCTCTACTCTCCTCTTCTCTCTCACTTGGTCTGTCTGTGTGTCTGTCTGTTTGTCTGACGCCTTGAGACGATGATATATTAATTGGTTTTTTATTTATGATGCCAAGAAGACATTGCCACTTACCACAAGGACATTGACTGTGTTTATATTTGTTTTTGTTGCTTCGTCTTTGCACTTCTTGCAAATTGTCGCCTCAGTTTCTAATCTCTTTCTTTCGAATAATTGATTTTTACAGTCGACCAAAAACTTATACACTCACATGAGTACACTCACATGTAACCCACTGTAATCAATGACAAGTTCAATAAACTTCTGATTACTCTGAGGCCAGGTTCAGGATCAAATTAGGCAATGACCCACAAGGACCCGTCGATAGAGAGTTGTATGTCCTGCAATTGATGGTTGTGCATGTGTGTGTGAGGGGGTTTGTGTGTGTGTGTGTGTATGTGTTGGTCTTCTGTGGCTATGACAATTTATTAGCAGCTGTAATGAGCAGAGTTTATTGAGGTCCCGTGTGTTTATGATTTAAATTTACATGTACACACGACTGCACACACACACAGATACTTACTAGTACATGCTATGTACTATTAGCAAATGCAATTGCTGTCTATGGGGTAATGCAAACACTTGTCATCATTAAAATAACTGCAGATACTAGTACGAGTGCAACAGATGCTGTTGTTGCTGCTGTGCAGCTAAACAATAAATAAAGCCAATTTGCAGCTGCAATTATTATGATAGCTGATAACAACAGTTAGCCAACTACCTATACTTGTATGTTAAATTATGTATATACATATTTTACATATGCCTATATTTATTTTGTAAGGATGCTTTTGTCGAAATATTTATACACGGATGACCACAGACTGGTTACCCACTTTTGTGGCATAACTATTGTAAATATGTAGATGTTCAAACTGTATTATAGACAAGTCCCCAGCTTGAAAATGTAATGAAAATACATAATATATTGTATTGTTTATTTTCAAAAGGGATTCCATGACTTTCCTTTTGACTTGTAGCTATATAATAATGCTGTTTAAACTAATTTATGTTATTACTACATTATTATTTTTAAATGGTTCAAACACATAATTAATTGTTATACATTTAATGGATACATTATAATTAAACTATAAGTTGCTAAACTCTATTCATGCTTTTGTCTTAAATTTAAGTTGTTTATCGCCCTCACACACACCCACACACACATACATATATGTTATATTTGAGCACAGATGAAATTAGACTAATGAAAACAAATGCATATCGAAATTAATCAAATAATGTCGCCTTTATTTATAGACAACAGTCATTCAGCAGCAGCAGCAGAAGTGACAAATGAGCTGAGTCATTACAGTCATTACTCGTTAGATGGAACGAGGGCGTGGCCTTCGCCCACTTTGCTTTGAATAAAACAACGAGATATGCAAAATCATTGTGAAAGCGAGTTTAAATCGAAACCAAGACTAAAACCATTGTCATTGATCACACATACAGACACACTCAGAAACACACACTCACACATATACAGACACAACCACACAGAGAGATACAGCAGATGACGCCATTATGGCATTCTACAATGCATGTTGCTTAGTCTGGAACTGTTTGCTTGGATAAATACAGCTCATGAGCAAATAATCATGATGCATTTTAATTAATAAACCGAGTGCTTAATAGTTAATTTTATATGGTAGACGGAGAGAGAGAGAGTTCAAAGTAAAGACAAGAACAATTTGCATAGTATTGCATAGCATTGTATTTCTTGACATTTCTTGTAATTAAAATAATAAACACGCACAGAATGCATTAGAAAATTTTCGTTGATATCTGCGCAAAGAGACTGTGGAAATTCGAGTTGTGGTGCTGCGTGGTTGTGGCAATTGTCACACAAGCACACAAATACAAACACAGCTCACGGCTCATACATGTGAAAACGCCTGGCGAGCTAGACAATGGTTCACGTTGCGTATACGCAACGCTTGACATTTGTTTGCTTAGCCAAGTTTCAAGCTAAGTGTGTGTGTATGTGTGTGTTTGTGGGACAAACGTGTGCTATTTGTGTTGGCTGTTTCACTTAGTGCGTTACTGACTTCAGGCCTCAGGTGAGTTTTGTGGCCACCCATAGTAGGGGGCAAGAGGCGGGGGGCAAGCAGATTGCAGGGCAAAGACCAACGTCTATTGTGTTACGGCAACATGCGCTACGCACTTGACCCGCAAAACGCTTACAATGGCAAAACACACCGGGCTAACTGGGCCAAGAGCTGCAGATGTGAAAATCAGGCATAGTACTATAAGATGTCCTTTGATTTGATTTTGAACCGTACCAAGGATCTGTGTGTGACACTGGCAACAAGTCAACTAAACAAATTAGATTTGAAACGAGAAGCTTAATAATCGTTGTTGAGTATGTTTGTTATTATTGTCAAGCACTCAGTGGTTATTAACGAACATACACATTCAAGTGAGGAAAGGTAAAACTTTAGTACGGCTAAGTACAAACAATTTATGTTGGCCACAATCAACATTTAAACGCTTGCAACTAAGTACTTGACTGTATTTTGATGGCCGGCTTGGCACAATGAGACACTCTTGCCTTTCCGCCACTCATACACTCAAAACAGTTGGCTAAACACTTGAACAACAGCAACGGCAACAGCAACAACAACAGCAGCAGTAAAAAAATTACAAATGACAACAATGGGTTGGTTGTGGGGTGGTGGACAGGGGGTGGAGATGCGGTTCTGAGGTTGACTGAGTGCCTGCCCGACTGCATTACAGATCTAGACGTCAACTATGTCAGTCTGTTGTTGTTGTTGTTGTTAGTGTTACTGTTGCTGTTGTTGAGTGCGTCTGTCGACGCTTGAGTGTATCAAACGCAACGTTACATCAGCTGCATACTTTTAGCTGCAACTGTCTCGCTATGTGTGTGTGTGTGCACTTAAGTGTCATGGTGTCAGTGAGCGACTGACCCACTTTCTGACTAAGCACCACCAGCAACAACAACAACGACAACAACATCAGCAGCAGCCTCCGCACAAACATCGGCAACAATGGCAGCAGCACACTTACTATTTATCACGTTGCATACTTTTGGGCTGCATTTAAATAACACTAATACTAATACAGTATATATGGTGATGGAAAAAATGATAGAAACCATAGTTTTCTGATTTAATTGATTCGGAAAAACAGTTCATAATTTTTAAATAATACCTATTTAGCAATGTTTCAAAATTTAATAAGACAACGCAGCTTTTTATCATATTACTAAAAATATGTTTAAAATATCTAAGTAACTTTCGTTTCTATTATTATTTCCATTACTGTATGTATTCATGCTGTATGTATGCTGCCTGTTGTGGCAAAATAAATAGAGTTTTCATTGATTTTCCATTGTTAGGCCCCTTGTTGAAAGTATTGCAAATTCAACAATAATAAAAATGTAAACATTTAGGCTTTCGGCTTTCGGCTTTGTCAATTTGTTAACGCTAATTTAACGTTGATTATCACACACACATACACATACACATTGATTATGTTACTTGGCCTGTTTCCACTTTAGCTTTCGCTTTCTTTCTTCTGCCTTCTGTTTCACTTTCGTTTTCGCTGTCGTTTTGTCAGCAATTTGCCGTTGACAATTAAATGAAAGTAAGATAAATTGTCGCGTTTGTTTACAGTTCAACTTGTCGTTTTTCGTTTGCTGTTCAATTCAAGGCACATTCTGCGACTGAGGGCGGGCCAATCTATATTCTCTTTTTCCCTCTGTCCCTCTCTCTCTCTCTCTCTTTCCTTCCTCTTGTATCTCAGCCACATTGTGTTGCCTAATTTATTAGATGTATTTCTCTTGCCGCAAGCATTTTTGCGAGATAAATACCCAAATGTCATGTCATTTGTTGTAGGCAGTAGAAGCGAAAGAGGGCGTGGCAACTACAGACATGCTATGCATACTTAAGTTCAGAAAACTGAGAATCTTTGCAAAATTAATGAGCAATAATATAAGAAAAGTGAACTTAAATGCGAATATGTTGAAATGGGAGTGAAGTGAAGTGAATTGGATGTCGCTTGCATTAACCAAATTCAAATTACAGTAAGTAAACTGCAGCTGAAGCCTTGTGGCAGCAACAACTGTGCCACACCTGAACCGCAAACAAAAAAAGGAAATGAGATGAAGAAGAGAGGAAGAGAACAGAGACAAAGAAGAGGAGAGGCATCTGTGGCTAAGTCGTTTTCGGTGTTTTTGTTAATGCCGCGGGGCAAGTGCGCTTGTTGCTGCCACAGGTGCAACAGTGGCAGCGAACAGCTGTTTCTTTCTTTCTTTCCTCTTTCCATGCAACTATTTGTGACGCAATTAAAGCGCCGTTGGTGTCGTGGTTGAGTTGAGTCACTTAGTGGAGACTGAGAATAAAACCTGCCTCGTTTTCTACTTCAGTGAAATGTAAATTTCATTATCCCAGAAGCAAATATTTGCCATGCCCATCGTGTTGACCCAGTCCAATCCATATGCAGAGCAGGGATCAGGCACGGGGTCATCGCTGTCAAGGCAAATGGCCGCATGTCCTGGTGGTAAAGTGGGGGATAGAACGGGAGGAAGGGGGAGCAAGTGGGGAAGGGGGGCGCGTATTTTGTCGTTGACATATTTATCTAGACGTTTGTTGTTCACATTTTGCTGTCGTTGTTGTTTACCAAATACGTATTTCTAGACTCGATTTGACGCCCTTATCAACCACCCCTACCCCCTGTCCTCCTGTCTATCGCTGCCAGCTTGACTTTTTGTTTAGCCAGGCTATGATTAATTAAAACATGAACGCTTCATTGTTGCTATTGTTGCTATTGCTGTCGCTGTCGTCCAGCACAACATTTATATACTATGTACTTATTGTACGACGCCAGCTTTTAAACAAATTACACAAACAACATGCCAACCAACGGTTGATGGCCTGCCAGACTTGTCACCATCAACGGCACTTTTTTGTTGCCGTTGCCGTTGCTGTTGTTGTGTTGTTGTTGTTGTCTACGGACATTAGCTCAAATAATTCCCTTCCACAGTTTGGGGAATTTCGGATGGGGTCCGTTTGCAGTGTGCGGGCGTCGGATTTGGACTCATTAGGCAGCTTCAGCTGCTGGTGTCAAAATTGCTTTGGCCATGTGCCTGTTGTTCTGTGTGTGAGTGTATGTGTGTGTTTAGGTGTAAGTGTGTGTGTTGGTAAACATGACGCCTAATGAGAAAGAAACTTACTCTACTATTTGAGTTTGCTTTTCGGCGTTGTTGGCTCTTCTGTTTGCCAAGGCGCGGGTCGTGGGGAATGAGGCACGAGGCATGGGGCATGGGGCATGCCACACAAACAAACAGATTGCTTACAGCCGAAATATCGTTGTGGGTAACCTAATATTTTCAGCTAGCTGCAGCTTAGCATATGATTAAGGGCAATATTTAAATTGGAGCTAAAATAAATTGCATTTATATAACTTACTAATTTATTTATTTAATGTCCAAAAAGTGCAGTTGAATTAAACTACTTTTAAAAATTAAAAAAAAAAATAAGTAACATAACATGTTAAAAACAAATAAAATTATTTAATGATTCAACATTTGTTGCACGGATTTGGAATAAGCTGTAATACACGTATTACTATTACTAAATAAATTTTATAAAAACAATGAATAGACAAAGCAAACTCAAAATTAAATGTGCAGTATTTAAGTGCTTGTAATATTTTATAATCAACTGAATCTCTGAAATTTGATCTATCATAAATATTAATATTCTTTAATTATCAAAAGTATTAACATATACAGTATAATATCTAGACGAGTTTACCGAGAGAAACATATTAATTTTGCAATATGATTTACATTTAATTATTGCTGTTATTGTGTAATTCGTGAAATTTATACAATTGATTATCATAAATAGCAACAAATGATTTTTGAAGAGCAATCAGAGGAAGAGGACATTGATTCGAATTTAATTAAAATGTTTCAATCAATACTCGTAACAGGAGTCAAGGATGTCCACGTGAAAATGCTGTTGAAATCAGATTTCAGATTTTCAACAGAAATATGCAAACTACACAGTTTTGAGATCATAGCAGCTTACTGAGCATTGAGCAATAAGCACCGAAGCAGCCAAAAGGAGCATCAGTAGACATGTAATGGCAGCGGGCGCAGGACGAAATAGGACATGGCAAACTGGTGGCAAAAGCATCGCTAATTACTTGCTCATTATGTCGGCTATTTAGCTTTAATTACGCCAAGCGCCATCCATGACAAGGGCGACAGAGAGACACACTCTTATATACACATACACACACACCAACACACACACATACTAACACACTCGAAGCGGTATTCAGCGGCAAAAACTCGGTAAAATTTGCCTGGCAATGCTGCAACAACAACATTGGAGCCTTTCACTTTTCACCTGCCGCCTCACTTTGCCCCCGGCTGTGTCCTTAAAAGTGCAACGTTTCCTATTCAAGTGCCCCAATGCCAATGGCAACGGCAGGAGCAGGGGATGTGTGGAGTGGGGCTGGGGGATGTTCCGCCAATTTCGCAGGCTTTTCAAAGAGGACACTCACTGCCGAGGGCGATAATGTGCACTATGTGAAAGTAATATCCTTTAGTCGTATTTTAAATTAAAATTTAGTCAAACGATTTTCCGTAATTTACTTGGAATTAACTTTAATTTTTTAGAAATTAGAGTGAATTGCACAAGTGTGTGTGACACCCCTCTCGATCATGAGTGACAAATTGTTTAAATTAACCCTAGAAACTAAGGGTTGAAGGGTTGGCATATTTCAAATGAACTGATTATGTATACTTTTTAAACTTATTTTAATCCGAATTTGTGTAATGAGATGGAAGCACTTAAAGCTGGCCATCAAACAATTACCAACCCCACAGCCAGCGAACGCATCAACTTATCAGCCCACCCATTCAATCATTCACAGCATATTACTGAAGATGAAGTCGAACGAAATTGAAAAACACACACACACACACGCACATACACGCATATGGTTGAGTTTTGGGTTGACAGGAGCGTCAGCTTGCCTTCAAAATGATGTCAGCATTAGTGACTGATCCGTGATGGGCCAGACCAGACATTTTCACAATTCAGAAGCACTTGATGCCGCCTCGTTTGTGTATTTACCTGC
The DNA here is from genome assembly GCA_037043405.1 of Drosophila subquinaria. Classification (NCBI taxonomy): domain Eukaryota; kingdom Metazoa; phylum Arthropoda; class Insecta; order Diptera; family Drosophilidae; genus Drosophila; species Drosophila subquinaria. The sequence goes on from JBAMBL010001709.1 coordinate 20,275, forward strand.
ATATTGTGGCCCAATCATACACACACACACATATGTATGTACATACATATATCACACGCATGCCACATGCCACTTGACAGGCTTTATCTTTCCACAAATGTTGGCCAAACAGGGTATCGAGGGAATTCTTTCTGCTTCAAGCTCAGATATATTTATGTTTGATGAATGAATTTAAAGAAAAAATCTTTTAAAAAATATATTCTGTTAAGGATTACAATTTTCTAAAATCATGAACATTAATATAAATGATTTAATTCTAAATTAAAGAAACATTTAAAATTCCTTCTTCTTTAAGCTCAAATATACATATTTTTGTTCTTAACTGGCAATCAAATTATATATCTAAAGAAAATATAAATTTAGAAATATTCATTGATATGATTTACAATTTTCTAAAATCAAGAATATGCAAATAAAATATTTTAGTTATAAATTTAAGAATTTTAAAGTTGGTACTATATAGGGTATTTGAAAGTCGAGTATTTCACACACTTCAAATATTATAAACATGTATTTCTTGTGCGTGGGTCGGTATATATTGTAATTTCATTATTTGCTGCGCTCAGGCATAAAAAAGGGATATCTTGTCGCCATGTGAACGAACTGCTGCTGCCCTTGTCCTTGTCCGGGTCCTTGTCATAAGCCGGACCGCTGTCTGTGGGTCTGCTTAAGCATTTATTTACATTGAAGAGAGACAGCCACCACCTTCAGCACCACATCTACCTCTGCCTCGGGAGATGACAGACTGTCTATTCAATCAGCGAGCCAGTCAGCCATTCAGTCAGTCAGACAGACAGACAGACAGGGGACAGGAGACAGAGACACATACGCATCCTTCACAGTTGCTGTCCTTGGCACGTGCCTTAAGCAAGTGCAAAGTAAAAAAACATATAAATGAAAAAAATAACAAATATATGAAAAGTAAAAACGGAGTACAAAGTTAATGTCGAGGCAGCAAAAGCGATGGCTTCAATTTAAATTGGATAATTATTCAAGCACTTTAATCGAAAACGCAACTGGATTTAATGCGTACAAATTGCGGTCAATCCTCAGATGTGGCCAAAGGAGTTGTTGGTTAATGAAATTCCAATAGCAATAAATGATAAAAATGTTTGCAGTTGCCTCCTGAGAGAGCATACCAACAGTCGCAAGTGTTGGAGCGTGGAAAATGTGTTTCCAGCGAATGGAAATGGAATGTCAGCAATGGTAGCCACTTTATAAACTCTCCACAGCAAGATCTTTGTCTGTGTTGAATCCATTTTAATGCAACTGACGACGCGTCGCGACGTTGCGAGCGCATTAAAACGGTTCACATTGAGTTCGCTGGACACCAAATTGTAGGGCAATGATTTCATAAATGACCGTTTGTCCAATGCTGCAGCACAAATGGCCCAACTTGTTGGCCTTTTCCAAAATGCAGTCAAAAGGGTAGCCGAAATGAACTGCTTTCTATTGCAGTCGGCAGACAGACAGACAGTCAGACAGATAGACAGTCAGACAGTCGGGCAGTTGATAGCGTAAATGTTTGAGCGAATATTCGCAGCAACGGGTCAAAACAGTAAAAGCCTTTTGCGAGACGATTGGCAGCGAGTTGTTGGTCAAAAGGCAACAGCAGAAGGATTAAAAAGCAATTGCCTTCGCTCAGAATATTGTTGTTGCTGTTGTTGCTGCCGGGCAGCCAATGTCAATTTCGTGGAATTCGGTTCCAGTGAATATCCCTCCCTCCCCTCTTTGCCCCTTTCCCACTGGCATTCCCGTAGAGACTTTATGATTCAGTTGTTAACTGCATTGCAACGATGACTGGTTTGACGTACTCTAAACTCGTACATAGAGAAATTTAAATATGCATGTGAGAGGCAGATTTAATACTCTAATGGACTCATAGATGAGATCAATTGAATGGAGGGTTGATCAACGATTTTTGGCATTTCATTGTAAGAAATAAAATTATCGGAGAGATACAATAATCTGAGAGACTAATGAGACTGTAGAAAAGTATCTGTAAGATAAAAAAACACTGTTGAAAGTATCTGTGCTCTACAATTGTATCTTTTGCATGGATAAAACTAATGAAAAGTATCTGAGAGATTCAAAAGTACAGTATCTGTAAAATACAACAAACTACAAAAGAATGTTTTAAGTTTAGGAACAAATGTATGACACTTTTCATATGTTGATTTGCATAACTATGAACTATAACTATATATAGTATTTATTATATTTATAATATATATAATATTGCCAGAACTCAAAGCAACCACAAGAATACATAAATATGTGTATGTGCATTGTGGATGGAAAAATGTTTTACTTGTAGCAGAAAATTGTGAACGCTGTTTGCTAATCTGAGTTGAGTTGAACTCGTGAGCAGCACACACTCGTAGCATTCACATTGACTGGCACTGACCCACAACTAACTGCAGTCAGTGGCATCATCGGGAACAATCATGTGCCACGCCCCTCCTCCTCCTCCGCTTCCTTCGCCTTCTAATGCAGTTGCAACTTGCAACTGTGGATTCTCTCGAGAGCAATTGCCTCGAATTCAACCGTGCAGAGCAGCACGATTTGGCTCAGATATGCTTGGGTTACCGCCCAACTCAATGCCAAGTGTTTGGGCCAAGTGCTTGTTGGCCATTGACTTGGCCAGGAGTGCACGGGACCTGCTGGCCAATCGGACACGTCTAAATACTACTAATAACAATAATGATTTCGACTCGACACTGTGTTTGCCACACGCAGTGGACGCAATGGTGCATGGATTCAATTTTAATTCACAGACAGACAGACAGACAGATGGACAAAAGGGCAGACGGATACGATGACAGTCGAAAGATAAAAAGCTGGACAGACAGATTGCCATAGTTACAAAAGCGCCACAAGAGGCAATTGTCGGAGTGCAAACGTTTTTCGTTGATTAGAATCAACATAAATAAAATTAATTGTTGCCGCTTCGTCTGTTCGCCGCTTCTGAGGGTTGCATTCAATTTGATTATTAGCTTTTTTGCCCCGACCCAGTCAAGTGAACCGCAGGCCAAGTGCAATTGTTGCCCGGGGCTGCTTGGCCAACTGTGGACTCAGACCGAGATTCCCCATGGGACTCTCCGAGCAGCCATCCAAAATATTCGTAATTATAATTTATTTACGCAGCCAGCGTCGTTTGCTTGACTGCATAATTTGGGCTTGTTTTTTAATTGTATCTTTCATTGCGATTTCGTGTTATTCCATTCCTGAAAACCTGAACTCCACTCCACAACATTTTGCACTGTCGCATAAATTGGGCGCAATTGTTTCCTGAGTTATAGCACGACTGTCATTTTGTAGAGTAGAACAAGGTGGGAGGTGGGAGGTGGGAGGTGGGAGGTGGGAGGTAAGAGGTGAGTGAGGTCAGCATTTGACATTTGAACGCAATAAGCGGCGTCGCGATTTTGCATCGAAAAATGATCAGGAAATTAAACAGTCTGCCCTCGGGCAACAGCTGCGCTGCGCTGCGACTCTCTGGGCCACTCATCATCAGCATGCGGTTGGCATAATAAGTATGCAAAATCTCTGGTCGATGCAGTGGTCCGAGTCCGAGTCCCACTCCGCCAGTATCCTGGTGCCGAAAGCCATAAATTACACAAAGCTGACCACCACAGCCAGTATTAGAGCCAGAACCAGAACCAGAGCCAGAATCAGCCCGCACGCATTATGCCATTAAAAGAGTAGAAAATAGAGATAGAGAAAGAGAAAGAGAGAGAGAAAGTGTACAGCTGGGACCATGGTCAGCTTATTATATGCAAAATATGCGTACTGGGTCCAAGTCGATCCCCTTGCTGTCTACGAGAGGCATGAGAGACAATTACACAGATGCCGTTGGCAGGCGCTGCCAAAAACTCTGGCCCGGAATCAGAATCAGATGCAGAACCAGAGATAGAGCCAGAAATGGCGACAGGAGCAGAGTAATTAAGCACGCTCGGACTGAGTGTGTGTCCACCCTGGAAAAGCATGCCCCAGAGGTGTCATCTACATGAGAATGGACCACAGGCTTGTCACAATTGTTATTCGTTCGGTTTGGCATTAAAAACTCGACACAAATCAAGCTAAACTCCAACAATTTATCTAGTCAATGCACAGTGTGTTTTTGCATTTAAAAAAACAAATTTAAAAAGTCAGGTGAATTATAAAGTTATTTTTCTGATATATTCAAAAAATGTGCAACTATTTTTTGTTAATTACATTTAAGATCAGTACTGCAGTCAGCTAAACTTTATAACAACTTTTAATACTTGTCGTTCTGAAAACTAATATTAAAATTTAACAATTGTGGGCGGTAGCATCTCTGAGTTGCAGATATGGAAAATTTCGCAAATACAAAGAATCCAGAAGATTCAGGCGTCACTGATTCAATCTACAAAAGTTCCAGTTTGGTCCCGAAAGATGGATTAATTAACTGGTTATTAATCAGGGGTGCCACAGAAATCGCTTTCGCTTGAATTTCACTTAAATTTTTTTGAAATGTGTATGAAATTTAAGTGAAATTCAAGCGAAAGCGATTGCTGTGGCACTCCTGAATATTTCAAATTTAATAAACATTCCAATAATAAAAAATAATATATCTTTCTTTAAAATTACATTACTTTATCTTTCGAAAATTGAAAATATCTGTTTACAATCTTTACAATTTACATTTTTTACGCTTTATTAAGCAAATTGCCCACTGTGCGCTGCTCTGCTATGCAATCGATAAATTCAGTGTCATATTTTTTGGGACGAGCCTTGCATTGAAGTTGCATGAGAGCTGGCCATGTTACCAATTGAATGCAACCACTTTGGCCACTGTCAATGCCAATGTGTGCCGACAATGGCCCGAAATCAAGTCATAGCCCTGTTGGAAACTGAACAAAATTGTTAAAAGGTGTGTTGAAGACACACGCCAGTTGCAAGTTGCATGGAAGCTGATTGCAGATAGGCTCCTCCTGTTGTTGTGGCTGCTGCAACACTTGCAATTGTTGTTCACAACGATTTTTCAATTGAATCCGTAAGGATGCACAGCGTCCTATGTCTTGTGTCTGCTCCTGGCCCATTTGAGCCATGCCTAATTCTTATTCCAAACACTTGGACGTTTAGAAATTTATGCGCCACAAACAGAATGTTGCAGGCTTCAAACTTTAACCAAAAAGGACTCCAGCTGCCCAGTGGGAAGCCATCATCAATTTGTTGTTTTTATAATTTTAATTGAAGCTCCAGCTCAGACCGAACAGAGTCTGGGCTGGAATCCCATGCAAAAGTGGCACAAACTGTTCTATGCAAGACTTAATGCCAAAATGCGTTTGCCAATTTCCTAAACAAATATTGCTCAGAAGGATCAAAGGTAAGCGTGTGTTCGTCTGCTGTCTGTCAGTCTGTACACACACACACACAGACACAAACACACAATGGACCTGGCCAACTGGCCAAGTGGCAAACGACTTGCAAGCCATTTTCAATAGTTTGTTGCATCAGATTGCATTCGGCAAGGAACTTTATAATCTCAGTCAAAGCATTTTGTGTAATTAAAATGCCTTCAAGATATTTTAACAACATTTTGCACAACTTTGTGTAGTCGAATTAACTTAAGAGCCTCTTAAACTTGGCCGCATTTGGCCAGATAATATTGCTCTGACCCTTTACTTACCTATTACTTACCTGTACTCTGTTCTGTTCTTCTTCTTATAGACGTCACGAATCTGGACTACGTCAAGGTAAATGCCGAGGCCGGCAAGAACGTGACCATTCCATGTCCGGGCGTTACCGAGCACTCGCTGGTCGACACGCTCGTCTGGAAGACGGCGTCGACGACAATCGCCCAGTTTGCCAATCGCATCCCACTGTTGCATAGTCCGAGGGTAAGTCTACACTGAGAGAAAACGCAAGATTACATCTTGATTTTTATTTAATTAATAATTCATAAAAGTAAAATATTAATAATATGTGAGAAACTGACAAATTTAGAAAAGTTTTTTATGGTTTTTTTAAATGAATTTTTAAGCTAGAATTTTTAAACTTTCACACTTTTTAATTCGTACAAATTTTAAAAAATTTTTTTTGAAATTATTAATTTTAATAGAGAAATGACATGGGAACAATTTTTCTTGACCAGTGTTACCTTATTAAATGTTTTCATAATATTATGTATAAAACGGCTACAGGCCAAAAAATTCGTTTGTTTTCACAAAAAATGTTTGTTTTCACAAAAAACGTTTGTTTTCACAAAAAAAAAATCTTATAAAGCCCCGATAGCCAAAATATTTGCGGATAACGAATTAAAACAGCGTCCTTGAATCAACCTTTTATGTACTTGTCTTAATAAATCCGGGATCACCAAACTTCTCCCGAAATCCCAGCCTATTTTCTGAGTGTAGATATAAGTACATATCAGCTAATCAGTATTGTTTATGCCGTGAACAAATAGAAGAAATCTTACATTAGCTGTACGAGTAGCTCAGCTTCGCGTCATATTAGAATTCATTACCCACTTGCCGGGCTCTTTATGGCCCGGACAAAGACACTTGAGTCTGGCCATTAAATGTTTTTGGTTGCAAGTATGCGCCTTCGACAAAAAACGAAGCTGTTAAAATAATTGATAGCCAGTTAGTTTCAAGGCGGCTGTTTGAACTTTGCCACCGACAAACTGAACGGAAAGTGCAGCAAAAGTCAAAAGAACTAAGTGGCCAACAGAGGGGAGAGTTGGCTGGATGGTTGGTTGGCTGGTTGGTTGGTTGGTTGGGTCTATTCGATGGTCAGTTGGTCGGGTCGGTTGTGCAGCTGCTTGCAGACTGCAGACAGCGCAGTCCAATATATATTTAATGTTTGATAGTTGTACTAAAATAAAAAAGACGAGGCGCAAAAATGGTTTAAGTGGCTGCCAACAGCCAAGCAGCCAAGCAGCCAAGTTGGCCAAGTTGCACGGCAGCGGCAACGGCAACGTCTTTAAACGCACTCGGGGGGCCACTGAGGCGGGCAAACAAAATGATGAAGAATGAAGAAGTTCCAGCTCCAGCTGCAAGCCAGAAGAAGGCACAATGGCTTGGGATAAGGAACTACCTCAGACTCAACTCCGTGGGCCCTTTCTCTCACATTGTGTTAAATGGCAAACTGGGACACTTGAGCTGAGAACTGAGAGCTGAGAACTGAGAGCTGCAGCCAAAGTTGGTGCTTGTTACCTGCTCCGGACTTTCGCTCATATTTCTTGGCCATTTTGGCCGTTGCTGTTGCCGTCGCCGTTGCCATTGCTCAATGTGCGACGGCTGCGTCGTGTGTTTTATGCTTGGCTATTATGTGTATTAAAAGTTTTTCACCCCTGCTTCATTTTATTACAACTGACACTACATACGAGTATAAAACACACTCACTCACACACACTCGCAAACTTAATCTTAAGCATCTATTAACTTTTGTTTTATGGTTGGAGCTAAAATGATTCATGTTCCTGTCGCTTACTGTTGGCAACTTAAACGAGCTTAACTCGGCTAGTGGAAGCTTCGAACCAGTAAACTCTTCACAGTTAGTGATTCTTGGACAGATGAATAGATAGATAGATAAATAGAAGCTGGTTCAACATCATAACTCGGACTCTGGATGCGTCTGAAATGCAATCAACTTGCCAGCCAGTTGCAATAATTTGTTGCATGTAATTAAAATGTAGTTGCAAGTTCTTCTTGCCTCAATGCAGACTGCAATGTAAATTGAAAATCCGAGTAGAAAAATTGGAAAATTGTTTTGCGGCCAGCAACTCTTGGTTATTGCTTAATAACAAAATCCAATCGAGCAATAAACTGTTGTTGGGGAGAGACGAGAGGGACCAGACGGGGGCAGCTGCCATAGAATTTTCTGCAAAAAACATATATTCACACAGATACACACACTCACACACACACACACGCTGGACATGCTGCAGATTACATAGTATAAAATTTGGTCAGATAACCGTCAGAAGGTTGAACGAGGCAGCTGCAAAGAAATTTCGAAATAATTGCAAATAATTCATCACATGCCTACGAAAACTTTTCATGCTCACCTCGGACAAAGGCCTTTTAATCGCTTAAGTCTTTAAGCCTTTATTTATCAGAGATAGTTCCAGCTTAACCGTTTTTGCATAAAATCTGTAATAAATTTTCCGAAAATTATAATTTTATCAAGGGCCACAGACTGAGGAGTCCAGGAGTCCGTCAGGATATTAAATGTCATGAATTTATAAACGCTTCTATTACATTCAAGTAAAACTAACAAATCTAAAAGCCATTTACGGAGCATTGGCCCAAACTCAATTTTCCAAGCTCAATTATGAGCACAAAAAGATTTTTACCAGCAGCAACAACAACAACAATAACAACAATGATAACAACACGAAATTCAGCATTTGCATTGAAAAGTTCTCGGATATGGCTACAAATTGTCGCCAGAGTCAAATGCTGGACCAATATACATATACATATATATGAACATGTACTCGTATCTCGTATCTCTGGCCAGTTTAAGTGCTGACCATGCATCCAACCAACCAACTGACCATCTAACTGAGAAATATATAGGGGATAGAGGGGGAGTGTCAGGAGGATAGGGAAAGAGGGAAATAGGTGGTCATGCAGCAAACTTGCTCTTGGTAACTTATTTGTCTTTTGTATTAAAAAGTTTGTGGAGCCTAAAGTAGAAACTCGTGTTGTCCACATTGTTGTCAGGCACTGTCAACATCTCTATGTTCGTTTGCTTTGCCCACTTGCCTCCTACTCTTTTCTATTTCACATTGGGTTTGGTTTTTTCAACCTACTGTGACTGCACTTGTTTTGCACACGTTGAGGCAAATTTGTTTGTTATGCCAATTGATGGCAGCCCGAAATAGATTAGGCATCAAGACAACATTCATTCGAAACTAGTTGAAGAACAACGAGTATATGGCAAAAAAAAGGATGTTATAATTACTGACATTTGACCCAATTGCATTTCCAATTGCAGATACAGCTATTGTCGGATAACTTTGGACTGCAGTTCTCACCGGCGTTGGCCAGCGACACCACGGAATACATTTGCCTGGTCAACGATCGTCACATACCCGAGGCCATTGTTGATCTTTTGGTGCAAGGTGAGTGCTTAAATCTCTACAATTAACTGCAAACTTTAATCAGACTTCGAAGTCAAGCAAGCTATCATTTTCTCATTATCAGTGCTTGCCTTTTTTATTTCATATTCTTTTCGTTTCATTTTGTTTCATTTCGTTCGGTTTGGCTTTTTCTCATTTAATAAAAGCCATAACTACGAGTTCGAGAGTACATTATTGATTTATCCGGTTTCCTTCCATTTTGGTGATTTCATTTTCAGATATGTGTGTGTTCACTTTCAAGATATCCACACCGCACACATTTTCATTCCTTGGTTCCTTCTCCTTCGTGTCATGATTTTCATTTGCATTTCACTGATAACTGGCATTTCTCTCTCTCTCATGTGTTGTGTTGTTGTTTCTTTCTGTCTTTCTTTCGTATCATACAGATGTGCCCGATCCACCGGAGCGTCCTTTGTTAATAAGCTTCACGTCACGCTCGGTGAACTTATCCTGGGCTCACTCGCAGCATCCACGCAATGCACCCGTGACGCATTTCGTAATTGAAACTCGGTAAGTGTTGAATTTTAAACTGAACTTGGGGTCTCATTTAAAGCAGATACTCAATGATAAATAATATAAATTATATCATGGTTTTGGTTTAGTCTTAAGCTTGGTCAGTGGCCAGTTTATTCATTGGGATTGCTTTCGAGATTCATTGAGATGGCGGGCATTCAATTAAAAATCATTCGTTTATTGCTTTCCGAATGTCACTCGACCGTCGATTGTAAAACGCAGTGCCACGCCCACTCCAGCATGTTGGGTACTTCAATTAATATGTGAAACGAAAACAGTGATACGAATACGAGTGCGAGTACGAGTATGTGCCTGTGAAAGAATACGAACTTCACTTGTGCTCCATTTAAATAGAAAGGATGCAAAAAACCAGCAGTTTAACACACACGCACACACACTCGCACACACGCTTGAAGAAACACATGCAGAGGCGTTCTTGCAGCGGCTATTTTCCGAATAACTTGAACTCAATGCGGAGCATAAAATAAAAACGATTGCCGCCAGTGCAATACAAAGGCCAGCACAGAGAATGCACAAGAACTGAAAAGCGAAACTTTTTCAATAAATTCCCATCATCAGCAGCAGCAGCAGCAACTGCAGCACACTATCGCAGTATCGCTGGGAGGGAAACACAGAATAGTTGAGGATTGATAGGGATAGGGAGTGGAGGTGGAAGTGGAGGTGGAAGCGCAAGGCAGCGTGCTGTCGACCTGCAGAAGACATCGGCAGCCCGGCAATCGATGACAGGCAACGGCAACTGGAAAGCAAAGCCTGTGGTGCATTTATGCAAAATAAGAAAATAACCATACACAGGCACGCGTTGTATACACACGCACATCCACATAAACAGACACACACTCACACAGACACCGCACACAAAAGCCGAAACGGCGCGAATATATGTAGCATACTTTTTTGGGCGTGCGCTCAATGCACAAAATGAAGCCACCGACTGCGACTGCGACGGCGACAGCGTTAGCGACGTTGACTGCATTTTATGTAAATTCCCATCGATGTGAAGTGATGTGAAGTGGGAGGTTGAGTTGTTGCCATTGTTGTTGTTTGTGTTGTTGTCATAGCACGCCTCTTATTTACATTTTCGCTTGATTCGGTTTATTTTCGATGCATACAACTGCGGGGGCGTAGATGTGGAGGGGTAGGGGTAGGGGTATTGATATGGCGAATGTCTTTCGGTTCGCCTGTAAATTGAAAGACGATGACAAGGACATGCTTCAGCTGAAATCTTCCATCGCAAATCCACACTGAATGGCAATGCAATTGAAATAAGTTCAGGCGGTTCTTAAGAGGCCCCAAAACAAGATTCCACACATTAATACTACCCATAAACGAGTGTATTTCTGTCTGTCTGTCTGTCTGTCTGTGTGTTTGTGAGTGTAAGTGTGTGTGCTGTTGTGATCTGACATTAAAAGTTTATTGTGGCTTTTATGCAAATATATACTTGTACTTACTTACCGGAGAGCATCTGCACCTGAGTGCTATAGAAAGACAGACGACAGACAGACAGACGGACAAAAAGACAAATATACTTATGCTTATATTTATTGACCAATTTTTGGGTTCTATTCAGAGCTTAAACACACACAAACACAGACAGCAATATACACTTGACTACTGAAATAATGTTAACAATCTGTCATAATTTAAAGTGTAACGCAGATTTATTTATTATTGAATTATTTATTTAATTTATTATTCTCATTATAAATTTATATTCTATTTTTTTACAACTGTATTACCAATAACCTAAAACATTTATAATCGTTATGTACTCGTATTAGAAATTAGAGTATTTGCATTTATTGTATTTATAGTACACGCATTATCTATGCAGTTCAATGTACTTTTATACTTTATTTAGTTGTTCAACCACAAATAAATTTGCATCTTTAAACAAGTCGGGCATGAACTTTGTGCTTACACACACACGCACATCCGACTGAAAGCCATATGTTAAAAGCAGCAACAAATTTTAAGCGGCTTACAAAAAAATGTTTTGTGTGTGTGTATTTTATACCGATTTAAAAGCACACCCATACAAACACACACACACACACATAAGGGGATGGCCACAAATTTATTTGCCATTGCGGTTACTTTGCTGTTTATTTTCTTGTTGTTGCTGTTGTTGTTGTTGTTGTTGTTATTCTTATTGTTGCGAGCTGTTTTTAGGCCCACAACATTTTTCAAAAGTTTTTGCCGCCCATTTTTCATGAAGTCGCCAAGACTGTTTTCCCGCCCGCACAGTGTGCACACACACACACGCATACACACTTATGCATATGTCCTACTTCCCCCAACCCTCAACCCCCTGATATCCACCTCACCTCACAGTCCCTGCCAAAAACAGCTTGTATTCATTTTTACAAAATTCGCATTGGCAATACAGTCACATCTGTTGTACACACCCACCCATACACACCCACACACACACACACACATGCGAGTCAAGCTGGCCACACGCATTTATTAATTTTAATGCTTTTTCATGCAACTTAAAAAAAATGTTTACCATTTTTTATTGGTAGTCAAATATTTTGTTATTTTATTCTACATTTATTTTTTGCTTTCGCTATTGCTTTCGACGACATCTCATATTTAATGCATTTTTAATCACACATAAAAGCCGTTCATTCATTCCATACTCGTTCATCTGATGTTGTGCATAAGCCCTAATAACATAATGTGAGCATTTTCAACACAAGCAAAAACACAAACAAACACAAACACACCCATACACGTACATATCCGTACATAACGTGCGTGAAATTTATGCAACCCCAAAAATAAAATAACAAAAAAGTTGCTAAATTTTAGCAAGTTTAAACAAAATTTACTGCACTTTGATATTGGTCATGAAAAATGCTCAATGGGCTCAGTCTCTGTTACAAATTTATGCGACAAAGCAGGCCTCAATTTTCCCAACACAAAAATGTTGTTGTTGTTGTTTCTAAAATGGGTGTGCGGGTGTATACTTATATATACTTGTGTGTATGTGTGTTGGTATGCTAAAAATCGCATAAATATTTTAGTGCCTATGCGCGACACACACACACAAGACCACATTCATATTGTGCTTAACGCCCACAGCTGCCACGCCTCGCATTTTCATAATGCATCTCCAGCCTTTGCTTTTTTATTTATGTTATTTGTATCCGCTCTCTGATTACCCAGCAAAGTGCATGCTGTTGCCACAGTAAAAAGTGAAATTGCATTTTCAGGTAGCAATTGAGAAAAGTGCAATGAAATTATCCAGTTATGGAATATAAATCGATTTATTTATATACCCATACCCAGTATATTCGAGTGTTATGAGCAGGGATTGTTAATGGTAAATATTTGAATTTCTTAAAATCAATAACTTAGTATACACTTATATATTTTTTTAAATTTTACAATGATTATAAAACATTTGACTTTTATAAGATTTTATTAATACTAATAATATATAATAAATATATATATATATAATATATATATAATATAAATACAAAAATATCACATGTTATCATTATTTATGAAGTTTATTAATATTTATTTTTATTATTAACATAAAAGTTACTTTAAATTTAAGGCTTCTCTCAATTTACTCTTTAAAGAAACCCAGAGGGATCCAAAAACACTCAAGTATCTTTTTTATTTACTTCACGATGAATCAAGTGAATGATAATAGTCAATGATAGTAAATAATTTTCAATACATTTCTATTGCCCTGGATGGTTATTTATCTTTGTTGTATATTTATCTTGAACAACTTAGCAATCTGTAGTTAAATTAAATTTAAAAAAAAAAATTATTTAGTTTTACTTTATTAAATAAATTATATTTCTCACATCGAATATTTTCTTTTGGCACATTGCAGCGAGGGCGAGGATGGTATCTGGGATCAGGTGGCTCGGATCTATACGAGAACCAATGCGACTTCATATCAGGTGACTGGCCTGACGCCCTTCACCGTTTACAGCTTTCGCCTGCTGGCCGTCAACAAACTGGGCGTGAGTCCGCCCTCCAAGGAATCCTACTATATTGTGACGCTGCGCGAAGGTGAGTACAGAACTGAGTACAGAACTGATACTGGCACGTGTAGTTGCGCCACACTTACGTTCTTTTATGACACTGAGTCACATTAATTGTCCGACAGGCTGCTGACATGATACTTTTTACAATCGCATTAAATTTTCATTTGAATTTTATGCCGACTCCGACTCCGACTACGAGTTAAGCTGAGCTGAGTTGCCTTTTAAGTGCGGCCCCATAAAGTCATCTGTGCTTTTAAGCCTCATATACGTTTAATTATTTCTACGTTCAATTTGATGTGTGTGACATCAAACTACAACTTAACAGGATGTTAACAAGATGTACTCTCTGTGGAGCCAGAGCCGCTTTACACGTTAAAGCTGAAAGCCACAAATTGTTCAATATTCAAGGCAACTAAACATTTATCGAGTAATTTAAAAACCATTCTGTCAAACAAGGATGCAAAATAATGATCTCAAATCAGATTCTTAAAAGAATTTTACTTTTCTTTTATTTAAAAAATTATTGGATAATTTTATTGCCAGTTTTAGCCATATTTTAAGGATAGCGGCAATGCAACTTTGCATTTTGTTTCAACATGTCGTGCCACATTCATGCGTGTGGCATTGACATTCCACCTGCTGCTGTTGCTGCCACAGACAATGATTAATAGTCGCAGCATACTTTTCTGGCCAAGTTGACCCCAAAAAGTCACAGAAGTTTGGCTGGGCTTTAAATGCGCCTGGCAGACATTAATCACAGCATATAAGGGGCACAACAACTGCCTTCCAGTTAGTGACACGCCTCCTTCTGCCGCCTACTCACCTCACTCTCTCTTCCTGCCTCTTTATTTCGTGGTCTTACTCGGTATTAGCCATATATCCAACGGCGACAGCGACAAGCTATTAGCAACACATTTGTCTTGCGAGTAGAGCACTTTAAATGACGTTGCCAGCCAAGTCCGTTCGTTAAGGGACCCGAATTGGCGTGAAATTCCATTTATGCCACAGAATATTGGAATGCGAGCTGAGCAGCAGATGCTGCAACACACAACATACAACATACAACACACAACATGCTGCAAATTAGTCAATAGTCTGCGGCCCGAAGCTCATTAAGTGCCACCGTGCCACCGATGCCACAGATGCCTCGCATAACTGCGGCTTTTGCCAATTTGTGTAAATTAAGCTTGTCGCATGCATAAATTAGAAACATGCCACATCGGAAGCGAGCGTCAGAGGCGGTTGGAGGAGTTTTCAATTTTCGGCTGATTTGGTGTCAAAGTCGAAAGAGAATATCATTTAATTTATTTATACTATCAAGCGCAATTTTAGTTGCCACGCGATAAAACTGGTCGAGGAACTTTTCTCTCCAGCTCAAACTTGGCAGCAATTTTGACTCACCTGCCCAACAGAGCGTCATATCGTCATTCCGTCATTGCGTCATTGCGTCAAACGGCACACGCACCATTTAACTTGGGCAACAGGGAGAAGCAAGCAAATCTTGGCTTAGGCGCGGGGCACTTGCAACTTGTGTTGCGTGACAGTGACAACTTGACAATGCCACAGACAACGCAACGACGACGACTTGACGGCCCAGCGAGCCCAACTTTTTGTGCGGCATTTTTAATTTGCAGTTTTTGAGTTTGCGCCAAGTTTTTGGGCAGAGAAAGTTTATGCTGTAACTGCTATTCATCTCTCATCTCTCGACATCTCTGTCTCTTTCACTTACAGCGCCCACGGGCAAACCGATACCGACAACGGCGCACAACACCTCATCCACCTCGGTGTACATCTCGTGGAAGCCACCGTCGCCGGATACAATATTGGGCGAGTTTCTTGGCTATCGCATTACATATCGACCACGCGATCGCAGTCCCAACGATACCAAGGAAATCTATATACGCGACAATACTGTGGAGGTAAGAGGAGATTTAAAAGAGAAACAATAATTGAATTTCCACAATTTCTGACACCTTACCATATTGAAAATGCCATCACTCTATTGATTTTCACTAAAGTTCGACGAGTCTCTGCATCTTTGTCTGTCTTTCCGAGCAGTGTCGAGTGTTGGTAACAATGTATACACTCAGAAAAATATGCGGTTCTAAAATTAAGAATGTCCGCACTTGAATTTGAACCGATTTAATCTTGAAATAAACTAGTATATTTCAAGATTGAAACGAACTTAAATATGAGATTGTTTTGAGCTGGAAATAAATTCAAGATTTTTATTTATGATAAACCAGAAAAATCTTATTTTATCTAGATTGTGCTCAGTTTTGAATATTCCGAAATTGAGATCGTTTGTACTTGAATACCCCCTGTTTATATCTTGCAGTTTAGATTTTTTCTCCCAGTGTACAATACTCTTACACAATAAGACTTCAAGTGCGAGTATGCTAAAATATTCCTCATGTCTTCCGTATTGTCATTCGACGGCTTTGGGGCCACGTCATCAGCGCGTCGCGACGTATTAAAAAGTAATTTACACCTGCTGCAAAGAGCAGCTTTTCTCACAGCCACGCCCAGTGAACAGGCACAGCCAAAAGACATCAGCCACACATGTGGCAGGCACAAAAATGTTCGATGTTGTTGTTGCCTCAACCTGACAGGTATCAGTTTTGCCAGGGGGCTCATTTACCACATCTTGTAGTAGTGGTCGCTGTCACAGGCAATTTGTTAACGATTAGTGGCGACCTAGACTTATGAGAGTGACTGTAAATGTGAGTGTGTGGCATTTCTATCTTTCAAATACCAGCACACGCGAGGGCACTAACGAGGTGTGAGAATGTAGCATTGATACCATCCATGCGGATAGCCAAAAGTGGCACGTGCTTACAAACATGCCACATGGGAATACCTTTAGCTGAAAGCAATGTCTTGGCCCAAATGCAAGCTAACACCTTATAGTCAAGGGGTTTCGAAACCTCTGAGACCTCCTTCGATAGTCCCAACTATTTAAATTGTAAGCCCATGGGCATAAAGTGAAATTAGCTAATGACTAGCGACACAAGGGTCAGAGCTAACGTTGCGTGCACAGATTCTTAGATGTTAGCCATAAAATTAGATAAAGAGATGTGTGAAAATGTATGTTTTAGATATTCTCGTTTAGCATCAAAACAAGTTGAATATTTCTAAGTTTTTAAATAATTTTATATAACTCTTACTAGTGATGTAAAAATAACTTCGAGCAATCGAAAACTCGATTTTTGAGTAAGCGATTTTCAAGTTATTTAATTGGTAATTTTTCAGAGCACTAACTTTCACCACAACTCTTTACGAATAGTTAGCAGAGGATGCTCACAATTTAATGCTGTTTTCTATTTTCTGCTAATGAAAACATTTTAAGTGTGTTTCGAAAGCGTTTCTCTAGAGTATCTCGTAGTCCGTTACTCGCGATTGCAATACGCCTAATTGCTTTATTATTATTATTTTGTTGCTTTTGAAATAGATACAGGCATCGTAAATAATTTACGTTTAATATGTAGATTAAAGCTTTGACAATTTCCGATTTAAGCTTCAACCGCCGCTGCCCTCCCACCAACTATTCCATTCTATTCTATTCTATTCTATTTAGTGGAATAATATGCAGGGCATGCAATGCATTTTTGGGAATTTACAGTATTTTCAATGCACGTTTATGGGCAACATTGTGTTGGCTTAAAAGAGGGGCCAAGGGGAAGGAGCTTAAAATATGCAAAAATTATTAGCGATAATGCTCACGTACGACACTCGACGCGACGTAGTTGCCTAAAATGCCAAAAACTATGCGATGTGTCGAGAGGGATGAGGAAGGGTGTGTAAAAGGGTGTGCAAGGGATGGTAGGGAGTGGTGGGGAGTGCCGTAGGTTCCGCTGATAGCGACATGGCACGCTTTTGTGCTTGAGTGCATATTTTGCAGTTATCTAGACGCTTGCCCCGCAGGCCAAAACAGAGAGCAGAACTGAGCTGAGCTGAACTGAACTGAGCAGAGCTGAGTTGAGCTGAATTCTATTCTTTTTGCATGTCAGTTGCATGTTGAAATATTATCCTTGCAGGCAGAAACGTGCGACTTCATTTTTTAAGTCATACTGCGAACTCGAGGGCATGGCTTTCTGCTGTATCCTTCTGTATTCCCATATCAGCGCCGTTAGCTGTCAGCCTCCCTCCCAACTTGGCCCAAACCCTTAACCACGCCCAGTTGGACAGCAGCGCTGGTTACATTGGCTACATTGAGCTGTCACGTGTGAAAGAGCCTGGGGCGAAACTACTCTGAAACTGCGCTAAATTTGCCAATTTTCTAATTAAAATTTCTGCGCCGTAAAGCATAAATTTCCCACGCTTAACGTGGCTCAAATGTTACACGAAACCGAGTCGTATAAACTTCTTTTTTCGTTGACATTTTTACTTGCTTTAAATGTGCCTAACTGTTGCCACATTCCATTTCTCACTTCTTTTTTTGACTAGCGAGTTTTTACTTTAGTTCTAGCTATCTGAAAAACACTAATTGCCAGATTTCTATCATACTCGTGCCAAGATTGAATCGAAAGCATGAAGCATTTGCGAGCCAATTTATCATACTTTTAGCCAAGTCCAACTCAACTTGCCACTATCAATTACATTATATCAATTAACTGTTCTGGCCTTGGGCCCCGCTGCCAACTTTTGGTGACCATTAAAGTGACCATTAGGGTTGCCAGAGCAACTAAAATCTAGCCTATTCAAACACACTCACACACTCACACACATATGCACTGGAAAGATATGTGTGTTGTCGCTTGTTAAATCAAAGCGCTCGTGTTGGCCAACTCTGGTGCCCAACAGCCACTTAAGCTTTTGGCATGGCAGTCAATCCGTTTCTAAGCACAGGCTTTGAGCCGTTTCAGGCACTGGCAAACCAACCGCTTTGTGGTCAGAACAGCCGACCGAAAACAACAACAGCAACAGGAACAGCAACGACATCAAGTTAATTACAGACGAGAGTGCTCAACTGTGAGATACCCTATCGTATGATAAATATAAAATAAAGATCACTTTAAAAGCGTGCACATAAGTTTCTTCATCCTTTAAATCGATTCTATGGAAAATAGTTTCTTGAAAACATATATTTACTTGATCGTGATGGAATTTTTGGGAGAGTTTTGGACTTGGTTTTGTTGTTGTCAAAACTCAATTAAAGTTGCCCATTCAATTCATTTTTTTAAATATATTTTTGTCATATTTTATCAGTATTTTATACAAGCTTAATATACTTGGAGTCTACATAGAAACTATTATACGTCTAGCACTTATCATCTCTGAGTTCTGTTCAGATAGTAATTAATGGCCCATTTAATTCAATTTTTTTTTATTCGATGGTGATATTCAAATTACCAATATTTAATAAAAACTAAAAATACTAGGAGTCTACATAAACAATTTGGTACATCTAGCTCTTTTCATATCTGAAATCTGTTTGGACTTACCTTCAGAATAAATATATGTATTTAATGGTGTCTGCCCAGTCTCCCTCTACTTGTTACATACATTTCCACAAGCTCGATATACCCGTTAGCATATAAAAAGACAAGTCAGGCATTTGAAAGCAACGCTCTAATGTATGCAACATAAATTGTGTGTGTTTGTTGTAGCAGCAGCCATTTTTGGCTTAACCTCAGTATGTGTGTGTGCGTGTGTGTTTCTGTATGTATATGTGTCTCTCAATGTATGTATATGTGAGCACGGGTTGCGAACTTCTCAAAGCCAGCGGCTTGTTTTATGGTTTCGCACTGCTTTCTGACCTTTCGTTAAATTTTAATAAACCGCACCCGCCAGAATATGCTCATGTACCTAAGTAGTTTTTTCCTGGCTTCGATGGAGCCACTCAGACTGCAGCTCCACTGATTGCTTTTGCACCCATTTAAACATCAAATGAACATATAGTATATACTTAAATATATGTATGTCCGAGTAAGTCTCATCGCACAATTAAGTTGACGCTTCTACTTGCCGGCCATGCAACTCAATTTCCTCTTTATGCCGCATTTCGCCGTTGCAAATACATTTTTAACTGCTGCAATTTTTTGTGATTATTTGCCAACAACACACAAAAGTATGCAATTTCCGCTCAAAAAGAAAATGCAGAAGATGGAAGTCTAAAGAATTTTACTTGCCCAAAAGTTTACTTACTCTGAAAACTCATTGAATGATGATATTATAAAGTATTATGTGGAATCTTTTAAAATTTACATTTCCTTTCCTTTTCTCATTAAAATAAGATTTCCGTTCCCTATTTCAGAGCCATGAGATTCAGAACTTGCAGACGTATACACAATACAAGGTCACGGTGCAGGTGTTCAATCCGGAAGGTCTTGGCCCAGAGACAACCATACTGGTGATGACCGATGAAGGAGGTGAGTGCTCAACTATCTTAATTTAATAATAATTCTGGGTTAATTAAAAAGCAGAAAATATTTTCGTTTCTTGATGATATAAAGATCTTCAAAAATCACATCTTATTTTATAAAATGCTGTCACTTGCTTTGGCAATTGTCTGCTTATCTCTTGACGCTTCTAAACTATTTAAGTATTTCATCAAGTCATATATTGTAGGAAGCTTTGACTGGCTTACATTCTTAGGTCAAATGTTTTTCATAAATTCACTTACCGCATTGACTTCAATCACACTTGCAACTTATTTCCAAAGAAATCTTTTTCTGCAGACAATGCATTGAGACTGAGACTGAGACTACAGTATATATATTGAAGCCACATAAAATGTATTGAAAGAAAGAAATTTCAACAAGTATATGAGCATACAGCCACTTGAACACAATCTGTGGCATGTGGTCATAGCCAGTTGAATAGACAGCCAAAGCTGATTTTCAGATATTTGATTCATCTCTTTTGCATTTCTGGACAGGCATCGTTTCAAATGCAACTAAATATTTCGCACATGTGTATGTATGTATGAAAAATGCAGATGCAACTGCTTATTGGAATACCAAGTGACCAGAAATTGACCAAGATACACATTCTGCTCATATTCTGGTCAATTCTCGTATAATATCAGCAACAACAACAACAACAGACAAAAGAGAAAAAAAAATGAAGTGCCACAACAAACAAAATCGACTTTGTGTGCAGTTTTTATTTTTTTATTTTGTTCTCTTTCTCAATTTCTCAATTTAAATGGAGAAAAGAGCCGAGGCTTTGACTCGCTCGACCGCAAAATGTCTGTGCAATGCAATGAAGCAAACAAATAAAAGCTGAGTTAGACCAACAGCAGCAAAATATGGTACAAATTCACATATTTCTTTCACCAGCTGCCAGCAGACACACAACAAATACTACAGAGTGAGTGTGTGTGTGTGTGTGGAATATAAATAAAAATTGCTTACTTAAACTTTTGCCATATGCTGCACATTCAGCAGCAGCATATCGAGGCAAGAACTGTTCAGGCATATCTTTTATGCGCCACGTTGCAATCTCCATTTCCATTTTCCCTTTTCCATTTCCCACGGAAAAATTCGGTATTTTGTT
Organism: Drosophila subquinaria; assembly: GCA_037043405.1. NCBI lineage: Eukaryota > Metazoa > Arthropoda > Insecta > Diptera > Drosophilidae > Drosophila > Drosophila subquinaria. The sequence continues at coordinate 41,440 of JBAMBL010001709.1, forward strand.
TTGTTGTCGCGGTCTAACGTGGATTTCCGTTGCCGTTTCAGTCTGAGGCACAGAGACGCCGCCATTAACGGAAGTCCTTCGACTGCAGACGCCGGCCACTGCCTTCAACTAACTTGGTCAGAAACAGGGCCGGGGTAAGGCAGGCAGTTAAGTAAATAATAACCCACGCCCAATTCATGCTTAAGTCTTATTTGAATTTCTCAAAAGTCTTGAGCTAAGCTTTCAACTCTTTGAAGCAGAGAGTCCTTAGCAAAAGTTGAAAGCTTAGCGTATAATTAACATCAAATTCAGCGGAAAATCCGCTCAAATAAAGTTGATTTCGAGGTTGTATTTATCACACAACAAAAATAAAAGAGAGTCAGTCAAAAATGCAACTTTTAAACACATTTCATAAAAAGGCAAATGGTTATGTCGGAAATTTATGGAGAAATATGAAACATTTGAAAGGCAGTTTAGATGATATACTTGTTTATACACAGAAAAAAAAAGCCATTCTAAAATCAAGCCTAAAATACTTAATTTAAGCCTGCATTTTTTTAAGTATGTTTTCAGGATTAAGCTCAACAATCAAGTCTATATCGGGATTAAAATGGGAAAATAAGCCCAAATTACTTGATTCTCTCTTATTTCAACTGGTCCGGTGGCTCAGTGGTTAGAGTCGCCGACCTGTTTGAAAAAAGCCTGGGTTCGATTCCCACAGTCAATTGCAGTCAAACATTCCCTTCATTACAAAAATAAATGTTAAAAAAAAACAATAAATATAAAATGTTAAAAAAAAAATTTAAATAAAATATGTAAAAAAAAAAATTTAAAAAAAAAAAAAAAAGAACAAAAAAATTTAAAAAAAAAAGTTAAAACGAACCTTTTTTTTTTTTTTAAGAATCTCAGGATTGAATTCGTTATTGAAAAAATCAAGTATTTCATACTTGGTTTAAGAAAATCTGAGATTACCCCACTCCTGACATTGTTTCGGATTGAATTCGGGCTAAATATCCCGGATTTTTTTTCTGTGTACATACTTGTTCTTGACAGATTTGTTGTTTACTTTCGGTCTTTGGTACATTTTCATAAGCGCCTTTGACTTGGGCTGTTTCTGCGAACTTTTTCGGCAAATGTTCGCATCTGGCATAATTTTGTAATTTCATTTCATTTTTACTTGCCATCAGCTGCTTTTTTGTTCAACTCGAGTTTATTCGACGCTCTTTCGGGCGTCCAGGTGCAGACAGGCAAGGCTTTCAAGGGATTTGCAGCAGCTTAGTCGACAAGTTCAAACAGCTGGGAATGGCAATGAGCTTGAGGATGTGAATGAGTATGAGAACGTGAATAAGGATGCGGATACGATTGCGGCTGTGGCTGTGGTGGCCCAATGAGATTGGCAACATGTTGGCAACGCCTTTGACAGACTTGATTAATTAGCAGTTAGAAGGCTCTCAAACTCAAATCAGACTTAATGAATTTTCATTTCATTTTCAACTGCTACTCTTCACTTCATACTACGTTTATTCGAACGCCATTCCGTCTGCAACTTTCGGTTACACGCTGTGTTGCATGCCGCATGCGGTGAACATTATGAGAAGCCCCTGGTTGCCAGTCAGCCCCAGCCCCGTCCACATTTATTTGTTAAGCACTGTGCAGAACTTGAGCCCCAGCAAGTAAAAAGATAAGGACACGTGCAGTGGCAATTGCTTAGCCATTCTAAGGATTCACATGTTTCCCCTTTATTTCAATATTCTTTTCGGCTGTTATTGTTATTACTGTTTGTTTTGTTGACTGTTAAATCCTGTGCCTGCACTTTGACTTCAAGAAAGAAGCTCGGCAGGCCGTCTTTGATTAAAATTTTGCCACTTGCCTTTTACTGTTGCCGTTGCTGTTGCCGCTGTTGCGTTTTAGCTTTTGACATTGACCCGAGACTCAGTTCTGTCTATGGTTCTTTCTATGGTTACGGCTTTGGCTGTGATTCCGTTTCTGGCATTGGATCGCCTTGCACTTTAGCCGGCTACGCACTAGAATTTCATTTGGACCTTTGGCATGTGCTTTGTGGCTGTCAAGCAGTCCAGATAAGATGGGCTGGAATGGGCTGGTATTTTGCCCAGACCCCAAACACTTATCCCTGAAAAGCAACTAGACAGCAAGACAACAGTAATAGCCATGTGCCTTTCAGTCAAGATAACTTCGTTTCGTTTTGTTTTCATTTCACTTTTTGGCCTGTCATACTTGTACTCGTCCTCATTTTCATTCCCATCCTCATTCTCCTCTATTGTGGCACTTGATGCCCACTCTTGTTGTTGCAACAACTTTTAACTTTAACGCGTCATGTTTCCAGCAATGACAGTAACATTTCCTTTCAGACATGACCTGAGGATTTTCTCTTCTACTGTCTGTATTTCTGGGGAGAGGTCACATCAAAGGCCAGACAAAACAGGTATCAGTTGATGACACAATGTCTTGACTTTTACTTGTTGTTCAACTACTTAGGAATTATTTCGAAAAATGAGACTTTTGCTTTTGTGTTGAGCTAATCTGTCAAATCTATAAATAGAACATTTCATGAATGATACCATCTATGTCAAAATAAAAACAAAACAAACAGCTCAAATATATGAATACAATTTCTATAGAAATTGTGTCTTAAAAGGAAAATATATTTTATCTTATTAAGGTGAATTTGTAATAAAATTCAGTTTTTAAAGCTTAACTATAATTTGAAATAACGTTAATCTAAAGCAAAATCAGCGTCGTCAATTTAACTGCTTCATTAGACGCTTTGTTCGCGCCAATCAGATGAACTCAAATTTTCCGTAGTCATTTGTCAGGTCTCCTTCGCTGTCAACACCCCCCAACATTGGGGCGTGCCAGGGAAAATTAATAGACATATGCAGCAAACGACAGCGAATGGGAAAAGTGCAGCGGAAAATGCTGCTGTGGGGAAAGCAGCAGCTGCTTAAGTTTAGCGCTGTTTCAAGTGAGTTTTGACGAAAAACCAAACGAAAAGGAAATGTATAAAATTGCGGTCACTCATTCTAAATGAGGTTGAAAGTAAAATGGTGAAATCCATTTGGCACCGACGACTGTCAAAGGCTTCTGGCCATGCAACGTCACCTGGTCCTGTTCAAACTGTTGAAACTAAACTAAACTCAACTATACTGAGGAGTTGAGCAGAGTTCAGCTGAGAGTTTCGCGGTTTAATGGTTCGGGTGGAGAAGCATCTGTTTGCCTTAGAAAGGATACTCCTACTCCGTTTCCTGCTTCCACAGCAACAAAATTAATTACCTTTGGCTACTTTCAACTAGTTGTGGTTCGCTGTTTGCATGCCCCGGCCAAAAAAGGTGGCCCAACATCCGCCGACTGCCGACTGCTTTTAAAGCGCAAGCCGCAAAATCTGCGCAGAGAAAAAAACAAAGCAAAAAAAATAGAAAATAGAAAATAGAAGACCATCAAAGAGCAAACAAGTTTTGCCAGTGAAAAGTGCGGGCGACTAGCGGATGTGACAAAATAAAAACAACAAAAACAACGACAACGACAGTGGCATAAAACATGAAGCAAGGAGGGCAAATATAAAGATGGCTGCATTTAAAGAAGAACACGGCAACTGCGAGGACGAAACGGATGAGATACAACGCGAAAAGTATGTTTTAATAAAAGCGGAAATGAAGCAGCGTTACCGTCATTTCCTGTTTGCGCTCAGTTTTGTTTGAAGCTGCAGCGGCATCCAGAGATCTAGACTCCCAGACTCTGACCTGCTGCATTTCATTGCCAGTCCCAAAGAAAAACCACTTGGAAAAGAACTGAGAGCAAAAAAAAAAGCTGCTTGTAAACAGATGAAATTAATGTGCGGCAACGAAAGTTGCATGCCACAATTCTGGAAGAGGGGAAAGGAGAGACTCAGGTGTATTGATTTCACTGAGTATTTAATTGAATTTAAAGTGCAAATAAAGTAATGTAAGACAGATGCTTAATTTGATTCAAACTGTAAACTGAAACGGAAAAAGGATATCTTTAGAAAATACAGGTCAAAGTTTGACTTTACAAATTTACAATTTATTAATGATATTATAAAATTGACGAACCTTGTTTATTTTGTTAATAAATGCAGTTGCTTGAATAACCAGAATTTACTTGCAACTTGTGGAAATGTAGAAGCCACACACAGAGAGAGCTTATCGGATAACTTAGCTAAAAGTATTTCCATATTATTACCACATATCTTATCCACACAAATTTGTACAGTCAACCGCAGTGCAAGCGTTGATGTTATTGTTGCAACTACTGTTCCTCCTCTATCCCCTCCATTCGAAATAGTAAGCTTATAAAACATTTGAAAGCAATCACAACTTTTGCTGCTCCAGTTCGATGGCTGTCATTGCATGTCTGCGCCGCTTGGCATGCAATTCCATAGAATAAAATACAACTAAAAAAAAAAGGAAACTCGAATTGAAACTGAAACCGAAACAGAAACAGCAACAGAAACACGAAATTCAAAGTACAAAAAGTATGGAGATTTTCCTTCTTTTCTCCTCTCGCATTGAACAGCGGCCGCAAAACCAAAATGTGGCGCATGCCAAAATGAAAATGAAATCGAAATGAAATGAAATGTTGGAAAAGTTGTTGAAAACGTTGGCGTTGACAAATAATTTCATATCATGTCTGCGCTTTTTGGCAATGCGACTGCCATTTGCCTCTGCTTGGATTTCTTTTGATTTCCTAACTCCTTCTACTTTTTCTTTTCGTCTCTTTCACGTGTCTATGCCAGGATCAGTTTCATTTGATTTCACCCACGAGGACGTGAGGGAATGTGAAGTGAGGAAGGGAGGAAAGACAGCTCATCCACCTGTCTGATAACTCACAATGATTCCATTGAACTTTTTGACAAATTTACCCTGAGGCTTAAGATACACACACACACACGCACACACACACACTACCATACACTCTCAATCACTTTATCGACTCAGGATTTTAAAGTCTTTAACTTGTCTTTTGACTTTCCCTCTCCTTTCTCTGTGCAACAAAGAAAATACAGAAAATCAAGTAAAGTTCATAGTCAAAAGGATTGGAGATTCGGGCGACGCGTCGTCGTCAAACAAGGCCCAGGATATCTTTTAAGGATACCTCGTTCTCGTCCTTGTCCTCGTCATTCATCTCAGGAATGTGAAGGTGTCGTGTCCGTCCTTTCGTGCGTAGTACATTTCTATTCTCGAACCCAAACCTGAAACTCTTTTTGTCTCTTTGGATGTGAGTGTGTGTGTGTGTGTCCTTTAGGTCCTGCGGGTTTTTGCTGTTTCGCCGCCTGCCGCTTTTGGCTTGGCAAAAGTGCAGAAAATTTGTGCAAGTTACGTGCTTGATTACATTTTTTCCAACTTTTCACTTGCCTTTTTTTTTCCGTACATTTCTTTACTTTAGTGTCTTTTTTTTGGCAGATACCCATTGATGGGTTACACAAGTACCAGCACTCGATAAGGTTAGGTTAAGGTTTGAACATGTATTCTCTGTATGTGTGTGTGTGTGTTTGTAGCTGTGATATGTCTTCTGGCGACGTTGTTCTTTTGATTGTCTGCCCTTAGAGATATGTAGATTTTGATAGACTTGAATGCATTTCATGTCTGGCGATTACCATAATTGAACAAACACCTGTCCGACCACAAAACAAAAGCTTTTAACAAATTGTGGTCAGCTGTAATCGGCTTAAACTAAACAAAACCTAAGCAATTAAGTAACAAACAGTGCTTAATCAAAATGGTTTCAGGCCAATCAACTGCCAACTACGTATTATGGTGGACATAGACTCCATAATACCAACATATAAATGTACGCATTGAAGCCTTGTTGGAAATGGCTTTTATTTGATCAGAGCAAATAGAACAATCGATGTCAATGCAAGAATAAACTCTAAGAGAGAGAGAGAAATAGACAGAGAGAGAGAGAGAGAGAGAGAGAGTGTGTCACAGAGTGTGGCAATTGCACAACATGACGTATGATAGATTTCTCTTTAAGCTTGTTGCAACTGTAACTGCTTCGGGCTTGTCCAATACACAGACACAGATACAGAGACATACATACAACATGTTGCCAGGACTCCGTGACTCTTCAGGCTGTTGCGCATTTGTATCCACTTGCTGCTGTTGTTGTTGCTGCTGCTGATGTTGCTGCTGATGTTGCTGCTGATGTTGCTGCTGCTGCAAGCTACACTCTGTAAAATTAGTTTTGCACTTTGTACATTGTCAGTGGCATTCTTTACACTTCTTGCTCTTGGCCACAATTCCCGCATCCTCCGTCTCCTTGGCCTGCTTCGCTTTTAGTTGTTTGTCTCCACCTAACTCGGTTAAGGTTCTCCCAGCCGACTGTCGTCCCAAACTATGTTTGTATGTCTCCAGTGGTTATCACTGTACATGTGCGTGTCTGTGTCTGTGTCTCTCTCTCTGTTTGTGTGTGTGTGTGTGTGTGCCACTCAACTTCAGCTTGTCATGTTGCACATACAAGTATGCATTCGTTTGTGTGTGTGTGTGTGTTTGCTACTAAAACGACTTTCATGTGGTTAGTTTTGCTGGCCCAGACAAAACTCAGCACATTTAACGCTAAATGGGCGTGTCCATTTCCCGCCTTACTTACTTACTTACAGCCCCCCCTCCCCCCTCTCAGAATCGTGGTGGCTTTAGCAAATCAGCTTTGAAATTTATCTAAATGCCTAAAGCTCGTTATAAAATGTACCCGGACAGGCGTAGATTTATGCAGCAATGTGCCATGTGCCAAGTGTCAGTTGCCAGTTGCACAGTTGCCAGTTGCCAGTTGCACAGTTGCGGGTTGCCGAGGAAAGTTTAGTCAAGCCGCGCTGCAAAGTAGGCAACACATTTGTAGGCCCGACATTGCTTTGAACTGATTGCCCATATGTACATATCTGAGTGCAGACAAATACACACATTTATACATGCATTCATTTTCATTTACAGCACTTGCTTGTCGACACTCGCCATCCCCTCCACCCCCCTCCTTCTTTACGCCTCTGCCACGCCTTCAAACGCACTTAGCCAAATTGCATTGCTTGGCAATGTCTTCGCGCAGTCGCCGTTGCCGTTGTCGCAATCGTAAAGCGTTAAAACCGCATTTGCAAACCAACACATCTCGTTGCCCAATGTGGCATCTAGATCCACGCATTCCACTCCTCTTCCCTCTCCTTGCATTCCCTTTCCTTATGAACTCATCTTTGCCCTTCCCTTTCATTGCCGCTGCTTTCTGTGCATTTTTAAAATGTAAATCCTGCAAATTTTATGCACATTGTGTAGACGAAGCGTGTCTCTCTCTCTGTCACTCTCTCTCTCTCTCTCTCTCTCTCTCTCTTTCCCTCTCTCTCTCCATCTCGCTCTCCATCTGTCTGTCTGTGTCCGCTCGCCCATATAAAATATTTTGTAAAACTGCATTTACACCACAAACACATTTGCATTTGAAATGTTGCTGTTGCTGTTGCTGCTGCTGGTATTACAACTACAACTGTCTCGATGACACGCCCACACGCCCACCAGTCGACTGGCTTCGCAATGCATTTACCTAATGCTACAGTGAAGCAAAAGTCCTAATTTTGGAATATTTATAAATTATATCTACAATATATTGAATAGTTTCTGAGAAATTATATTTATCCTTAAAAATGACAACATATTCACTGCGGACGGCAGTCCGCGCTAGTGACGAAAGCAGCAAGAAGGGTGCGAAGGCGACTAGCATATATACACAGGAAGAATGGAAAATTTGCTATGACTGTCCGATCAGGTCAAGTTATATACCGATCGAAAGGTATCAATTTAACTTACAGATGTACTACTGTGGGCAAAAAGTATCGGGAATTTTAAATTTAAAAAATTTTGGGATTCCAATTGGAACAAATGTTTGTACTTTTAGGTTGGCACTACTATCATTAACATCTGTGCAAAATTATACGTTAAAATATTCATTAGTGTTTAAGCTACGATTAGTTTGGTACGACGCCAAATGTGCATTTGGCGATTTTGGTGCCAAAAAACGGTCAATTTCATCGAAAAAAGCCCCGCGTAGAAGTGAGTGAAACAATGTTTTCTGACTACCAGGACAAGATAAAACGCATTATTACGGGCGATGAGACTTGGATCTACGCTTACGACATGGAAATTACCGATCAATCGAGCGAATATCGGCTAAAGGTGAGCCGAGACCGAAAAAATCGCGTCAAATTTGCTCAAAAATCAAGGTCATGTTGACAGTTTATTTGGATTATCGTGTTGTAGTTCATTATAAATTCCTTCCGACCGACCAAACTGTCAACAAGGAATATTGTTTGAGAGATTTGCGTCGTTTGCGCGAAGCTATGCGTAAAAAGACGCCAGAACTATGGGCTGACAACTCATGGTTCTTGCAACACGATAATGCGCCCTCTCATACTGCCCCTGTTCTTCGTGACCATTTTGCCAAAAACTCGACCAAAATTTTCCCACAGCTACCTTTTTCGCCTGATTTATCTTCGTGTGACCTCTGGCTATTTTCTAAGCTCAAAAGACCACTCCGAGGACACCGTTTCGAGTCGATTGAGGAGATTCAACCAAAATCGCCAATTGCACTTTTGGCGTCGTACAAAACTAATCGTAGCTTAAACACTAATGAATATTTTAACGTATAATTTTGCACAGATGTTAGTGATAGTAGTGCCAACCTAAAAGTACAAACATTTGTTCCAATTGGAATCCCAAAATTTTTTAAATTTAAAATTCCCGATACTTTTTGCCCACAGTAGTATATACTAAGATTTTTAGAAACTCACCTTGTTCGTGAGATAAACAGGTGTAAGTGGGAGGGGAAAAATTTAAATTATTGGAGCTAATGGGGCCGTTGGAGCCTTTTTAAATTGTTTTTTAATTTTTTAGTATTCTAATCAAAAATACGCGTCGAATGACACCTTGATCATCGACGAATATTTATTAATAACTTCTATAAATCTTTCGAATGCGGTTTTTTTACACCTCAGAAATGTTTTTGGAAAAGTCACCACCCCGGCCTTAATTTTTTTTATATTCCGTATCGGTAGCAAGACAAGCTTTGAGCTTGTTTATTATTAGCAATTTAATTGTTAAACAAATATAATACTGGTTGTGAGCATAAAAAACAAAAAAATTTGGGGCTGGGATTTAAAAATTTCTAGGGGTATACATAGATCAAAATATATGAAGTAGTTTGCATTCGAATTCCTCAAAAACTGGTCAAATACCTCATACGACAAGCGAGCAAATCAGCATGGAAAAATTGTGAGGTTACGTCCTAAAAAATTTATTTTCGCGGATTATCGCAAATTGTTCAAATTGAGACATATTGCCTTTAAATAACATTGAATGGATCTACGACATACAGTTGGACTTACATTAAGCCTCGTTAAGCTTCATTGCTAAATTCCTTCGCAAAGTTGATATTTCTTTCCAAGAAATTATCTTTCAAAGCATTAATTAATATAACAAAATATAAACAGAACACGTACAAATACAGAATACTAGTAAAACCAACACATAGTACAAACTCGTATAATTGGTATCCATTTTAAATATTGTAAAAAAAATGATTAGCCTTTGTGCAATACCAATTTGAAAATAGGCTGCAAAAATGTTGCACTGTTAACGAACGTGCTTTTCGGAAGCAACAGCTGACTTTAACAGCTGTCAGGGTTAACATTTTTCTGTTATTTAACATTTTTGGTACAGAGCTTTACAGTTTGAAGTTTTCTTAAGATGTTAATACCAAAACAGTAGTAAAATTAATACC
>JBAMBL010001711.1:0-58980 GCA_037043405.1 Drosophila subquinaria
TTTTTCATTCATATGTGTAACATGGTTATACATCTATAACAACACCATCGTACACAGAAAAAAAGATTCGGGATATTTAGCCCGAACTCAATACGAAACGATGTCAAAAGTGGGGTGGTAATCTCGGATTTTTTTGAATCAAGTATGAAACACTTGATTAAAAAATGTTTTTTTTTTTTTTTTTAATGAAGGGAATGTTTGATTGCAATTGACTGGGGGAATCGAACCCAGGGTTTTTTCAAACAGGTCGGCGACTCTAACCACTGAGCCACCGGACCAGTTGAAATAAGAGAGGCCGAGAGGGAATCAAGTAATTTGGGCTTGTTTCCCATTTTAATCCCGATATAGACTTGATTGTTCAGCTTAATCCTGGAAACATACTTAAAAAATGCTGGCTTAAATTAAGTATTTTAGGCATGATTTTAGAATGGCTTTTTTTCTGTATACAACTCATACAGCTTATCGTTCCACCTGATACGATAGGTGATACCCACATATTAGGTACAACCAACACGGTTCAAAGATTTTACAATGAATTTACTTCTTCAGCAACTACATTAGATTGTGTTACTGTTCACAAAGAAACACTGAAAGGAAGTGTTGTCTTCGTCTGTCGAGAGAGGGCTCTACTTCTGATTTGCCTACAGAGCCCAAGGTTCCACCCCTTGGCAAGTGTAATTCTCTCGAATGTAATTCTCCGATTAGTCTCCAGACTAGGATATAAAAACCTTGTGCAGCTCAAGTTTCAGCTGAGAATCAAAACGCTGCGGTTCTCCTGTATCCTAGTTCCTGTATCTTTAGATGCAGACTAATCGCAGATATGTATCTGTATATTTTTTTGGTTACTGCAAAATCACCTGCAAGATGCAAATATATAATTTATATAATGTTATGCAAAATTTAAATAAAATAAATAGCAAATATTATGTATGATTCAAACACATCTTAATAAATAATTAAAAAAGAAAATGTATTTGCAAGGAAAATTGTTGTCAAGTACAAAGATACACAGATATCAGTGAGATACTAAAGTGTTTGTTGCTCACAAAACATCTTTCTATTGAAAAGAATATTTTAAGTCAAAAGTATCTTATAAATATGAGAAATATATACATGTTTCGGATTGATAAGAATCTGTTCGATTCAAAAGTATTTGTCATTAAAAATATTTGCAAAAACAAATTCGTCATGCCAAAGTATTTGCTATAAATATACAAATGAACTTTACCCATCGGAAGATGCTCAAACATTTCCCACAGTGCGTAGAAATTCCAACTGTTCGATTTTCTGTCCATGACTCTTATCACTCTGTTCGTCTTTTGTTTGTGTGCATATTGGCAAATTCGCACTGCCGATTAGCGTGACCCTCACTGAAATTGATGTGGAAAAAACACACAAAATAAAACAGTTTTGAGTTCATTTAATTTTTACCCACAAACAAGGAAAAAACACAAAATCTGGCGACAAATCCAAAAAATCGGCCATACAGCAACATATAAAAGCCTTTGTATGAACGATTATCAATTTAAAATTAAATTCTTCACCTCAAGTCGAAGCTAGACTCAGTCAGTCTTTTGATTAATTCCATAAAAATCGGTCGCATAATGCTGTCGAAAATAATCTGTATTATTCTTCTGATAAATTTGTTCTCATCGTTCTCTGAAACAATTTTTATATCCGAACGTAATGAGACAAATTTGCGTGCATCAACAGTATCGAAAATATCCGAGCTAGAACGTCTAAGGGAGTCAATTATCCAACTTTATCGAGATGAAATGGATCGCCAGGGGGAAGATATACGACTTCTTCGAGAGGACATTCAATATCTTAGAGCGGAGCTGAACGAAAAAAAGATACAAGAAGTTTGTAAGGAATCGAGTATACAACTAATTCAAGGGCAGCTGGAGAGACAGGAAACGTTAATAAATGGAATTGTTACGAAATCTTCCTTACGCAATTGCAACGAGGCCAAATCTACAGGAATCCACATTCTGATTCCCAACTTCAGTAGTCAACCTTTTCCAGTTGCCTGCGATGTGGAAACTCGAGGAGGAGGTTGGACGATTATCCTGAGAAGGATGGATGGAAGTGTCAACTTTAATCGGAACTGGAATGCGTACAAAAAGGGATTCGGAGATCTGGACGGAGAGTTATTTTTGGGACTGGACAAAGTTCACGCACTGACTGCTGAGAGGAATCATGAACTGCTTATCCTTCTCGAGGACAAGAATGGAGTTGAAGTGTTTGAGACGTACGAAGAATTTGCCATTGGAGACGAGGAAGAGCAATATGTATTACACAAAGTGGAAGAAGCCAATGGAACAGCTGGAGATTCAATGAGTAGACATCGTGGCATAAAGTTTTCTACATTCGATCGGGACAATGATCTTATTTCGGGAAACTGCGCCAAAGATTACACTGGCGGTTGGTGGTACGAAACTTGTTTCGACAGGTATAATAAAATGTTAATTGATATTTAAAGCTGTGTTAATAAATTTGAATACTTGCAGCCACTTGACGGGAATGTATAATAACACGGATTACGGAATGGGCATCATTTGGAGCCAATTTTCGGGTTACACGAATTCTCTTAAAAGAGCGGTTATGATGATACGTCCAAAGAAGTGAATTCTAAGTCTCGGCTATATGAAATGTTATTTATCAGTACAAATTGGTGTCTGGCGAGAACCGTTTATCTCTATTCGTAGATACACATATACTATTTTAAAAGAATTCTCAGCATAAAATAGTTCTTCACTTCTACGCTAACAAAAATATGTGCACATTGAAACCCATAATCCATAAATAAATAGAGTTTCAAAAGTATCTGCAATCAACAATTTTATAAAGTACCTAGATACTCAGTTATTAGTAAGATACTAAAGTATCTGTCAAATAAAAAAGTATTTTATAAATAAAAAAAAAATATATTTTTAATTAATAAGAATTTGCACGGTTTAAAAGTATTTGTATTTGGAAAACTTTCTGCAAAAAATAATCATAAATATTGATCAGACAAATGTTAATGCATTTAATAAAAAATAAATTAAGATAGATTTTAAATCTTTGTTTTGTTTTCTGAGTACTCTAAAAATAATTATCTAATCAAATGGCAGTGTGTCTTTAAATTAGTTTTATAATAACCAAAAAATAAAGATCTCTGGATTGAGTTAAGCTGACAAGGCAGATGTTAAATTGGCTCAGACAACGAATTACGATTGAGGAAAAGCACAAACTAAACTAAAACGCTAATAGCTCATTAAATGCGACCAAAAACACGCACACAAATCAGAGTCGCAATCGCAAAACGAAACCATCAATTACTGCAAAGAAAACTGCAAACAAATATAAAAGCATATACTAAATACATATAAAAAAGAGAGCACGCGGAAGTGTTTACAAATGTCAAATCAAAGCTGGAGCAAAAAGAAAAAACAATAGAAAAAAGTGTGCCCTTCTCTATATATGGCACAAAGAAAGAAAGAAAGAAATAAGATAAAAACATAAGAGGAGAAAGAGATAAATGGAGGTAACCGCATCTGAATCTGGAATCCCAAATGTAACATGATTTCAAAGTTTCTCATGTCAATTTAAGATTTGGAATCGGTTTGAGCGAACGTAACGAAAATGTCAATACCATTGACATTTGTTTCACTACTCGAGTACAAAGCTCCTAAAATGACAACAACAACAACAACAACAGCAACAACAATGGCAATTGCAATAACAACAGTGCAGAGCCAAAGGCCATTAGCGACTGAGATGCACTAACAACCGATGACGACGCCGCACAGTGGAGTTTGTAAGCATTTTGCATGGCAAAAAAAAAATTAGCTAAAATAATATTATAAAAGAGTAATAAAAACAAATTATATATAATAAATAAAAAAAGAAAAAAATTGCCTAAATAAAATAATAAAAAAAGTATTAAAAAAAAACAAATTATAAATAACAAATAATACAAATTAAATAATGAATAATAACAAAAATAAATTATAAATTGTATTTCCACTTTGAAATCATCTTGGCAAGAAATTTTTTATCATTTGGTACTATATTCGGCATCAAGAAAATTAAGACTACTCTCCAACTACAGTGCTGAAATATAAAATAATAAAATATAACAAATACAAATTTTACAACAGAAACAACCATTTTTTTTGGTTTTTTTTACTGCTTCGACAAAAAAATTTTCTTTTTAAGTTTCTTAATATTCATATTCATTACCTATTTAGCAATATTTCAGAATTAAACCAAATCAACGGAACTCTTTATTCTTTTTATCATATTATTAAATATTTGGCCTTAAATTCCAAAATGACTCTCATTTCTATAATTTTTTCCATCTCTGTATATTGAATTGAATATTGTCTTGTGAAATGTTTTAAACAATATTCCTTTATGTACAGTGTACATTGTACACTCCTGTAGAGTTTTAATAAAAGCAATAAGCATTCATATCTATATACAGAAAAAAAATACACATTTGCTGAGCACGAGAGGAAAATTCTCTCTCATCCAGAACAGCCAGAACATCCAGTCAATAAAAAAAAAATTTAAAAAAAAAATGTTAAGCAAAAAAAAAAAAAAAAATTAAAAAATAAAAATTAAAAAAAAAAAATCTTGAAAACAAGTTAAAAAAAAAAAGTTTAAATATCCCGGATTTTTTTTTCGGTATTTTTTTTTTCAAATATAATTGAAAATTCACATAATTGCAGACGCTTGAACAATATCATTATTTAATAACCAACCTGCATTTAATCCATTGTCGAATTAATTAAGTCATAAAGAAATGAAATTTTAATACATGAAATTTTGCAAATAATTTTCGCTTACTAGCCCACTGTGCAACGTTGACGTCAACGCAAGCGCCTTCACTTGATGTATTGTTTCAAGACATTTGATTTATATCAATGCTGCTGTTGAAGGGGAGACGAGGCCAGACGTAGAGAGCAGAGACAGTGAGAGAGAAAGAGAGAAAGAGGGAGCGGGTGGCTGTTAACGCATTTCTCCAACGCTGCCTGCTCTTTGGGTTTTTGGGTCTGTGGTAATGAAACTGCAATCAACGTGTTGGTCAACAACAACAGCCACTGTCTCCAGACTTCGGACATCAGACTTTAGTCTTCAGACTGCAGAGACTCTTGTGTCTTGTGTCTTTCTGAGCTCTGTATTTTTTTGTTTTTGTTTTTGTGGCAAAGTGGCAAAGGGGAAGCTGTAACAACGCTGCAGACATCGAGTTTTTCATTGCGTAACGCAGCTGAAAGTGGAGCAATCGTTGCTTTCTTTCTCTCTCTCTCTCTCTCTCCTCACTCTTCCCTCCTGCTCTGTCTGCTATCTACTGTGTTTTTTTTTTTGACAACTGCATGATGCATTGCCCCAGTGGCACAAAGTGGGTGAAAGGCTGAAACAAACTCTGTATCAGTTTTTTTTTTTCTTTTCTGGCTCATGTCTCTGTCTTAATTTACGACTCTGACGACCACGATAACAATTTGTCAGCTTAATGGCAAACGAAGGATGCACTTGCAGTTCAACTCCTTTTCCTTCCTTCTCTCTCTCTTTAGATAATGCATACGGAAGAAGTTATCAACAAGCCACGAACAAACCGAAAATAGGAAGAAAACAATCAAAAAATGTTACATTTATTTCGAAGGAAAATAATTGCAATTGTTTTGAATGCATTTCGCGTGACTCAGCAGCATTAAAAACAACGACAACAACAACATCAATGAGAGCATTACAAATGCGACTACAAAACAATTAGAGCTAATTGTGCAAGCGAGACAACAACAATAACAATAACAATAACAACTACGACAACAATATACGCATGCATAAGTGCATTTTTATTGCAGGCACTTTGGCAACTCTGTCACAGCTTTTAGTTGCGCCTTAGCTTGTGTTGCAGTGTTGCCACTTTAGCTAATTTGTAGCTAAACATAGCTTAGATTTATTGCATAAGCTAGAAATTTAAAGAAAAGCTTTCGGGTATTTTTAAAAAAAATTGACTTCTTTTTCAGCTTGATAGTTAGCTTGAAAATACTCAAAAAAAAAACAACAGCATAGTTTTACACAATACTTAAGAAAATGTCAAGTCACGTATTTGATTTAACACAAAAATATTATTCAATTGGAAAATTTAATTTTTTTAATTTTCATTTGGAAAATTCCATTTTATCCTTACTTATCCCTTGTAATTTTTTTGAAACCTCACAGCTTTGTCAAAATTTAACTTACTTCCTTGCGGAATTTAAATTTTATAAATTTTTTACCTATAATTTTATTCTTCATCAAAATGTTATATACATATGTATTTGGAAAATTAAATTTTTTTTCAATACTATTTTATACATACCCACCAGAGAACTGCAACGGGTAAGAAGTGCACGCATACTCGAATATTGATGTGAACCCGTTGTGATTTGTTCGTCTTTGCTTGTGATCTGTTTGGATAGAAACACTCGCTCATACTCGTTGAGTCAAACTGATCGGAAAACGAGTATAGAATCGATCGCTCATTCGATCATGATGCGAGTAACTCGTTTTTAAATGTGCGGGACGGAGCGGGCAATGTGAGCGGGGAATGTGTCGGTCGACCCAAATGTGCGAGCAGAAAATATAAAGGTCTACACTGAAACAAATTATTGAGCCACATAATAATTATATGAGAAAAAACCAATTCTTTAAAATAATAAGGTCTTCAAACCTACTATTTTTTTCGCTCAGTGTACAAAAGGTCGCGGATCGCCGGCAGCGCGAGTTTTATGACGGCCATAAAAAAGGGTCAAAAATGCCTCGACGCGAGTCGTGTGTGCGACGTCACAGCGAAACCCACCCCCGAATTTCATACATTGCAATGTAAGCGTGAGCGCTGTCTGAGCGCTGGGCTACCCACCCGCTCTGATACTCGTTTTGACACTCGTTTTGGGTCGTTTTGATCGTTTTGATCGTTTTTGATCGTTTTGATCGTTTAGGATCGTTTGAGTCGCGGACGCTTGTATGAATCGAAAGCGGCAGTCTGTCTTTAAGTTGTCTCTTTGTACAAAGCACATTTTATTTAACTCTAAAATAAATTTAGTGACACGACTGAAACTTTTGTTCCTTTTTAAATTAATTAAATAAAATATATAATTATAATTTTAAAAACCTAATTTTATAAAATTATTTAAGCACTTAAATAAATTACTAAAAATTTCTTTCATAAAATTAATTTCGTGTCATTATTTATTTATTTTGGATTTAATTAAAATCAATGTGCTTTGTACAAAGAGACAACTTAAAGACAGACTGCCGCTTTCGATTCATACAAGCGTCCGCGACTCAAACGATCCTAAACGATCAAAACGATCAAAAACGATCAAAACGATCAAAACGACCCAAAACGAGTGTCAAAACGAGTATCAGAGCGGGTAGCCCAGCGCTCAGACAGCGCTCACGCTTACATTGCAATGTATGAAATTCGGGGGTGGGTTTCGCTGTGACGTCGCACACACGACTCGCGTCGAGGCATTTTTGACCCTTTTTTATGGCCGTCATAAAACTCGCGCTGCCGGCGATCCGCGACCTTTTGTACACTGAGCGAAAAAAATAGTAGGTTTGAAGACCTTATTATTTTAAAGAATTGGTTTTTTCTCATATAATTACAGTCGAACTTCCCTAACTCGAATCACCATTATCCAAGAAAAAAGTTCGAGTTAGGGAGACTTCGAGTTAGGGAATTTTTTTTTTTTTACTTTTTTAAATGAAACTACAATTTTATTCATTCATAAATACATTTCAAATTGCAAACTTTTCTTGTTATTTTCAACAACAAAAATTCCAGTTCGTTCAATACCTGTCGATATTCTCAAAAATAGGTTTTATCGTTATTTTGCTGTATCCAGAAGGAGTTCCCGATTCAAATGACATAATTAATTTTCTATTTTTAATATTATAATGAAAACTGTTTTTGATGAGACACTATATATTTGCAGCCACTTAAATTTTTTTGGTCAACTTTTAAATTTCTTCTTAAAGAGATAAATATTTTAATACACGTGCTGGTGCCATGGTAAATAATCTTTAGCTAATGCGCTGACAAAGAAGTACATTTCGAACATCTTTCCTAACTAAAGCAATTTCACAAGCTTAAGTAATTTTTGATGCAAAATTCTATCATATTCCAACAAAATATGTGAACGTACATCAACATTAAGTATCAAAACGAGCCGGTTACAAATGCATAAAATAGAAAAGAAAAAAAATTCAATCTTTATTGGGTATTTTCCCGAAAAATTCGACTTACAGAAGTACGGGCCAATATTTTTGTTCGAGTTAGGGAGAAATTTGAGTTAGGGAAGTTCGAGTTAGGGAAGTAGAATTGTATGAAATTTGCTCAGTAAACGCTATTGCCACTCGGTTTTGTTCGAGTTAGAGAAAATTCGAGTTAGGGAAGTTCGAGTTAGGGAAGTTCGACTGTATTATGTGGCTCAATAATTTGTTTCAGTGTAGACCTTTATATTTTCTGCTCGCACATTTGGGTCGACCGACACATTCCCCGCTCACATTGCCCGCTCCGTCCCGCACATTTAAAAACGAGTTACTCGCATCATGATCGAATGAGCGATCGATTCTATACTCGTTTTCCGATCAGTTTGACTCAACGAGTATCAGCGAGTAACAAGTCGTACAGCCTACTCGATTTTTAGAGCGGCGACTAGTGATTTGATTTGATTTGATTTTTGGCAACGGCGACCAATTCAACTCGAATCTACCCGTTGCAGTTCTCTGATACCCACTGACACTTTCTCAAAATCTTCAAACTGTCGTAACTTTGCCAAAACTTCACCAATTTTTTGGTAAAAATGTTAATTGTATAATTTTTATACCCGTTACTTAAAATATTTTTGGTTGTAAACGTTATCTATTAATTATAGCTATCATCCTACTTTATCGCAACAAGATCGGCCAAACAGAACGGTAGTAATGGCTGATTTAAGTTTCGAGCAATATAAGTGCCTAAAAGCATGCAATAAAAAATATTTTAAATTTATTTAAATAAGTAACAGGTATTGTATAGTCGAGAGCAATGGTTTTATCTCTGCTATAGCTATTTAAGTCTATAAATTCTGTCAACACCGACACGCCTCGTCTCGTTTTCTCTCTCTCACTCACAGTGTCAATCTCTCCCTCTCTCTCTCTCTCTCTCTATGGCAATGATCAGCTGTTTTACACTTACATGTACACACATCGTTACAGCCGTAATCTGCATACCAATTGGCAAGCCCATGAAGCCAACGATCCCCCCGCGACCCCACAAAATAATCAACAACAACAACAACAACAGGTACAACAACAATAAATCCACACTGGAGGCACCTTGTAACCGTCATGCCCAGACGAATGTATTCATTAGTCGCATTGCCGGCGTCTATCTGACACACACACACACACGCACGCACATAGTATACACACACAAATACACATATTGGCAATTACAAGTCGTTGAATTTATGCTAATCTAAGTGCAAGTCCCGGGGGCCAACAACTGTTCGTACACTCCTCGCTGTTTGCCTTTTGATTTGTAGCTAAAGCTGACAGCGTGTCACGATTTATATTGACTAAACAAACTATCGATCAACAGAAATTAACTGAATATTAATAGCATTGACAAAACCATTGACATTGACATTAAAATTAACACTATCAATGGATATCATTAACAATAACATTGCATTGAAATGAGCATTAAATCGAGGATTAGCATCATAAATCATATTAATTTCAGATGTATTTCGAGGAAAACCCCTAAGTACTGGAGACGTAGTTACATAGTATCAGCATTACTAAATTAAATTAGCATTACAATTATTTCTTTCATTAGCATCCGCATCAACGTTAATATTGGATCAATAGTTTGCATTGGTATTTTCATTAGATATTACATTAACATTAGCATTAATATTCATATTTACATTAATATTGAATCATTAGTTTCCATTAGCATAAGCATTAGATATTAAATTAGCATTAGCATTACCTCAATCATTAATAATCAAATGCATATGATTTCAATGAGCATTGACATTATTATTAGATTTATCATTGACATTTATATTATTCTTGCATTAGCCTAAGCATTAAATAGTACATTAGTATTAGCATTAGTATTTATATTAACATTAATATTGGATTAATAGATAGCATAAGCATAATCATTAGATATTAGCGTTAATATTGGATCAATAGTTTGCATTAGCATAAACATTACATATTACATTAGCATTAGCATTAGCTAAATTATTAATTTATCATTAGGCTTTAAATAAGCAAATGTATATCATTTCATTGAACATTGACATTGTCATTAAAATTATCACTGACATTTATATTATTTTTGCACTAGCCTAAGCATTAAATATTACATTAATATTAGCATTTGTATTTCTATTAACATTTATATTGGATCAATAATTTGCATTATCATAAGCATTAGAAATTACATTAGCATTAGCATTAGATATATTAATAGCATTGGCTTTTGCATTAGCAATAGCTAAATCATTAATTTATCAATAAATAACCAAATGTATATAATTTCATTGAATATTGACTTGTCATCAGAATTATCATTGACATTCATATTATTCTAAATATCTAAGTATCTGCAAGTTCTCGTGCTCAGGTATGCTTCGTGTCACGCGTTCACCTCCAAGTCGCTGTAATCAGCGAGGGACAACGACAACAACAACGAGTTATGTTCAATTACGCCACTCTCTGATCGTAACTCGAAGCGATCTACGCATTCGCATTTGTTTGGCATATGTTTTCATTAATCTTACTTACAGACTGTAAGAGAGAGAGAGGGGTAAGAGAGAGGAAAATAGAGGTGGAGACACGAAGATAGTGGCAAGAAACCCACATGGAAATCACGTTGGGCTGGGCGTTAATACTGTCGGTTGGATATTGGGCTCTTGAGAAATGATTGTGACGTTAATCAGGGCATGTGCCAAAAGCCGGGCGAGTCAAGGTTAAGTTTGGACAACACTCTGGACATTTCTGCACAGGTTTTCTATGACTCAGCGACAGAAAAAAACATTGTGCGCTTTAAAGTTTGTGTTGAGGAAATACGATTAGAAGTGGCAATAAAATAAAACAATTTTGTATTTCGAACAGAGTTCAAGGCTAAAAGCATTGTGATAAATGATGAGAACTCTCAGGAATCAGTCAAAATGGAACGAAAATGTTTTAATTAAATCTGAACATTGGGATTATCAGTCATGTGCAAATGTGCCAACAGATTCTAGCCCGAAATGTCTGGAATACCCTGTGCGACTAAAATAGGTAGATTAAGGCAATTTATCAAATGTTGAAATGTATTCAATTGTTTTGATTTTCATAATAAAAAATGTAATTCAGTTTATTAATTGATTCTTTGAATCACTTGAAATCAACTTCCTATTTGAATAAATCGAAGACTCAAATTAAACCATTTTTTTAAACTTTCTATTTAATTTTGTTATTGTTGCTATGATAGACCAAATTAGCAATTAGACTAGACTAGTCTATACGATCTGTTCAGCTCATTACAGGGTATTTTTTGATAGACAACACCTTTGCTTTACATTTTTTTTCATTAAAGTTTTTTCTTTTTCTAGGCTGTCAAATCATTTTTGGCATTTTTATGGCCACTGTTGATTGTTTGTTCAGTTGAGCTCAATTGTTCGCTTGCTGATTTTTGCACTGCACAAATGCCATTTAAATTTAACCTTTTCAGCAGACGATTTCAATTGCCCTTACCCCCCTCCAGTGCCCTTCTACTCACCCCTTTAACCAGTGCTAGGATCAGTTCCATTGCTAAACTATGCAAATTTCATGGCTACCAAAAAAAAAAAAAAAGAAAACAAAAGCAACAGACGAAACTCATCAGCCAAAAGCTCGGCAATTGAATCGATTGAAGCGCCATTCAATGTCTACCTGCCCAAAAGC
This sequence comes from Drosophila subquinaria, assembly GCA_037043405.1. NCBI lineage: Eukaryota > Metazoa > Arthropoda > Insecta > Diptera > Drosophilidae > Drosophila > Drosophila subquinaria. The sequence goes on from JBAMBL010001711.1 coordinate 11,965, forward strand.
CTCTAATTTCCCCTTGTCTCTGCCCTCGCCACTCGCCCTTTGCCTTTTCCCCTACACTCAAAAAAAACATCAAGATTTGTATACTTAAAATATATGTATCCCCTATTCAAGTACAAACGATATTAAAAGCTGACTTAGTTCGAAATTTCCAAAACTGAAAACTAAAATTTTATTTTAAGTTTCGAAAATTTTAAAATAAGATTTTTCTGGGATAGTTTAACTGAGTTTTGGGATTAATTAAAGTCTGTAAAAGATCGAATCAAACTAGTTTAAGTACACAAAATTCTTGAACTTCTCCCAAAATGAGCTTGTTTCTAGTAGAAAACATTCTTATTTTCATTTAAAGTGCGCTTCAATTTTAAATTATTCTAGTTAAATTACATACAAATCGCGACAAATCACTAAATTAAATACAATTTAATAATAGTGTCTTTTTTTACTTGTTGTCACGCTTTTGCGGCCAGAATCAAATGAGAATTATAAGTCACAAGCATGAAAAATGAAACTTAAACAGATCGTTTCATACTTAATTTAAAAATATTAGTATACAAAAATCTTACAGTTTTAAAAACAAAGCGGAATTAATTTGTTTAAACACATATTTAATTTTAGGTTTGTATATTTTTCTGAGCGTAGATCACGCCAATTGAAAACCCATTTAAAATTCGCTGAAGAGGCCGTTGACTATGATGATGACGATGACGACGACGATGAGGCTAAAAAATCGCAATATCATGTTGTTTAGTATCATTAAAGCACTCGACTGGAGGGGAACCCCCCTTAACCCCTACCTGCCCGCCGCTTTTTGACCGGATTATGCCTCAATGCTACACATTTCAAGTGAGCCAACAATGGATTTCATATCATTTACGGAATGAGCATTGTATGCAGATCAGTTCAGATCGGAGGCAAAGCTCAAGCTTAAAACTCCAAAAATAGATACTTGTCTTCGCTATAAAAATACAAAAAAAATACAATAACAAAAAGGGTTTTCAAAGCGGATCGAGTAAATGATATGCTACCACATTTGAGGAGTGCCCGAATCGGTAATCGATAAATGCGATAAATTGTTGCTATCGGAGTTGGGAAAGTGTCGGACTGTCTGACATTCTACGCCAAAAGGCTTTCAATTATCGCCAGTCTCCGTGGAGTCGAAATTCTTTAGCAGATCACTTTGATTATTCCCCAATTACCATATGCAGCTCTAACTAGTTTCTACTTTAAGAGGGGGAGTTGGGGGAGCAGGAGGAGGCGGAGGGGAGTTGGCTACTTTGCGCAAGCGACAACGCGACGTCGACAGAATCCCGCGGCGCATCGCAAAAAAAAAAACAAAACAAAATTACAAATTTTGTAATTTGCCAAACAAAGCGAACAACTTTGACTAAGCTCAAGAAATTACAGATGGAGGAGGAGGAGGAGGAGGAGGGGCTAGAGAAGTTGGATTCACACAATACCCAGCAAATTATAGTAGATACGAGCACGAACATGAATACGAATACGAATTTGAGTTCGGGCTATGTGCACATTGTGCAAATAGTTTGCGCTGACAAAATGCAGGCGAAGCGACTCCAGACGGTGACTGAAAGTGAAACGGAAACCTAGAGATGGCATCTGTGTCAATACACGAAATATCGATGACGATAGTTTACGCTAGTGACGTTTTCTTAGAATAAATGTATGTCTAGTTTTGAATCTGAGTCAATATTTTTGTAAATTTAAAATAAATTAGAATCTCACGCTAGTGACACTTTATCTATAGCGTATCTCTAGCTTTTATCTCTTTCCGTGATTAATTAATAACTCATGCTGTCAAGAATAAGTGATAGGTCTAGCAAATAATTGTCTAGATAACGCAACTAAAATACTCACGCTGGTGACGAAAGTGGATATTCAATTAAATAAGCCAACTACAAGAATTACTTATAAATCGTGTTGAAAAATAAGTCTCTGTTTGCTCGCGCTATTCGTATTCAATCCACGCTAGTGATGGAAGTAGATCTTCAATTCAGATGAGTAAACTAGACAAAGACTGTAAAACAATTTAGATAATAGTCCTGAGCTGTCTACCTTATAAAAGTAATTCCGAAATTAGACGAAATTTATTTAGCTTGAGCCAGACTTACGCTAGTGACGAACCCAAACTCAATAAATCGTTTTTCAAGGTAACGAGTCAGAATGACATTAACAATTGATAAACAACTTTAGAAGTAAGCATGACTCAAGTTTAGTTTCAAGCCACGCTAGTGACGAAATATAACTTTCCATTGGAGACATAAGCTTCTTTACTGGGGACTTGAACTAAGATAACCTACTTTAACCTTTGATAACCAACTTTAAAAATAAACATGAGTCAAGTTGGGTTTCAAGCCACGCTAGTGACGAAACATTACTTTCCATTGGAAATAAAAGCATCTTAACTGGGAACTTGTATTATACAGGCAACAACACAAACGCATCACATTTTATAGATAGTTATTAGCTAAATCACGCTAGTGGCGAACTAAATTCAAAACGCAAGTCTCTCATCTCTAAGCCAGACTATCATTTAAAGGCTACAATTTCGACAACAATTCCGACTACGTTTCCAACTCCGACGCAGTCATTCGAGGGCAATTACAAAAAAGTTGCATTGCGAAAACGTCCCAAATGCCGTGCGATCACTTGCCGCTGCCAAAGAGGCAACCTAAAAGCCATGTGATTAGGCCAAAAAGCCAAAGAGCCAAAAGCCAAGCCAGCATGATGATGGCCCACATCCCACAATGCCTCAATTTGTGTTATTTTTATTAACATTTTTTTGTCGATGCGAATGCGGAAGTTGCTGGCTAAATTATTTCTTTGTTTTACAACTGTATTAGGACACCATAGGTGGGTCAATTGCCCGCACTCTCCACCGCTCTCCACCCCTCTCCCCCCCCAACATCATCAAGTGTACTCCACGTTGCGGGCGTCGTGCAATTACGCGAACCTCCCGCTGAGTTTGTGGCTCGTTTTTATTATTAAATGAAATCAAAAGCAATCATAAATAAACTTAAACTCGTTTGACCACAAACTACAAGATGCAAAGATACAAAGATACAAATAACAGCAACAGCAGACCAAGCTATTTATACGTAAATAAACTACAGATTGGTATGTAAAAAACGTGCAACTTTAATGCGAATGCGGGACAAAAAAACATATCCAAAAAATGAAAATGAAAACAAACAAAAATAAATAAATAAAGATATGTGAGCCACGGATTCAGATTCAAAAAAAAGGCACTCAACTGCCTTCGTGGCTTATCGAGTGTACTATATATAGAGTATAGCGAAGTGTAGTGTGTGTGTAGTGTGTGTGTTGTGTGTGTAGTGTGTGTTTGATTGGCTCGGTTTCTGTTTCTGTCTCTGCTTCTGAGTCTGGCATTAACTTTGGCTTTGGCAATGCATTCAAAACTCGACCAGTCGTCGTGTTGTAATGTAATTGTTTTACCGACACTGACACCACCCTCTCAACCCCTCTCCCTCTCCCTCTTCCCCTTCTACAGCCCACTTTCCACTCCCTGGTAATCATCTGAAGCATGTGGACATTACTCATTCAACTGAGCAGCTCGCAGATTCAATTGAACGCAAAAAAAAAGCAAGCGTTAAGTTGCAATCGCACACAACAAGCACGAAATGCGCTACAATCACCTTTATGAGGTATATTAGTTCACAAGAATTTAATGCTACAGAGTAAAGTAATCTTCATAAACAAGAACTCTAAGCATGGTAAGAATCTAGTGACGTAAACATTTGCATGCCCCAACATTTCAGATGTCCAATTTTGTGTCGAACGATATAAAATTGTAGTTTGGTAATCGGCACTGCGCAATAACAAATTTTTATTACGTAGTTAGGAAGAAACGGGACCATTTACCGCAAAGTATCGAATGCCAAAGTTTGCTTTTAAGAATAATTTATGTATAAAATTTAATATCGTTCGTCACAACATTTTTTTTAACAGAAATTTTGGGGCATGAAAATGTTTTCTTCATTAGATTTTCAACACCTAAGACGGGTTTCCTTTTGTTTCCAGGATCATCAACCGATTCAGTTTTTGGTTTATTCCCCTTCTTCCTCTCTCCCCTTGTGTTTCTCTCTCTCTCTTATTGTTTAATCATCTTCCAAATATAATTTCTTCCTGTTTCCTCTATAATTTTGTACTCCCCAGTAGTCACTTCCGTTTCAAATATTTTTCAATCACATCTCATCGATCTCATCGATCTCATCGATGCTCTGCGAGTTTCGTGCAGCGCCTTCCCGGGTCGTCTTAACTCTCTGATCTCTGTGGCAGCTCGTGCTGCCTTTGGAGTTTAAGCTTCAGTTTCTGTGTCGATTTCTGTTGACTTTTTATTAATACACTCGGAAAATATCAAGAATTCCGTTTTTAAACAGGTAATATTCAAGTACAAACGAACTCAAAAGCTGATTGAGTTCGGGATTTTCAAAACTGAGAACAAGACTGAGAACAACAATTTTTAGTACATTTTGGGACTAATTTAAGTCTGTAGAAGATCGAAACATACTAGTTTAAATACAAAAAAATCTTGAGCTTATCCCAAAAAACAAAACATTCTCATATTTAAGTTCGTTTCAATCTTGAAGTATTTTAGTTGACTTACTTAAAAATCGCGCCAAGTAACTAAATTAAATACCATTTAATATTAGTTCTTTTGTTGGTCACTTGACGTCACTGTTTGGCGGGCAGCATCAGTTGAGAATTATAAGTCGCAAGCATGAAAAATAAAACTCAAACAGTTCGTTTCACACATAATTCAAGCATAATAGTACACAACAATCTTAAAATTTAGAATCAAAATGGTATAAGCTCAAGAGGGGACATACTTCATTTTATGATGGCAAATTTCTCTCAGTGTATGCATCATTTTTTCCTCGTACGTATCGTATTATCGGTTCCCCGTCCCCTTTTATGATCCAGTATTTACAAGCGTGTTTAATCGTAATCGCCACAGTCAGAGTCAGAGCAATGTGAACAACGTTGTTGCTTTAATTGTTGTTGCTGATGTTGTTGTTGTTGTTGCTGCTGCTGCTGCTGCTGTTTTCTGGCTTTTTGCATATACTCGTATATGTATCTCACAAGTATTTCTCGCTCGCCTCAATCAATTTCACTGTTGATGTTGATTTTTATTTCAGTTTCCCACTCATTTGCATTTACCATAAATTCAATTAAACTGTCCGTCGAAAACTCTTTCTTTTGAGACCCTGTGCTTAATGAGTGCGAAGGGTATATAAAGCTTGCGGAAGTCCAAAATGGAATTTAATTTTTAATCATTATTTAAAACTAATTAAAGTTTTAAAATGTATGTATAAATAAAAATTCAAAATTAAATGTAATCTTAAAATTAAAACAAAAAAGTAAAAATAAACTTAAAAGTTTTTGAAAATAAATCAAGAACGCAATAATTAAAGTAGAGACCTTTAATTATATACAGTAATGGAAAAAATAGTAGAAACGATAATACTTTTTTAAAAAATATTAAAAAATAATTAATAAATAACGCTCGTTTCTATTATTTTTTCAATCACGATATATTTTTGGATTCTTAACACAATTTTTGAACTTTTAACAGGCTAAGTACAGGGTCTCTCAGAGTCTAGTTCGCTCGTCTGTAGTCTTTCCCAATAGCTTTGTTTTTTTTTTGCATTTCTGCTTTACTTTTAGCCTTTCTCTTCGTCCCCGCCTCCTCCTTTAGCATCTCGGTGACGTTTTCTGGATTTCTTCCTTTTTTGGCTTTTCGCTTTATTTTCACGCTTTTAATTCAATTGCAATTGCACAATTAATCATGCGCTTGGTACACCTTGGCACACACACACACACACACCCACAAATACACACCCTCTTTTAATCATATACATGCTTTTTAAAAGCAGTTTTCATGATTTTTTCCTAGTGCGTGTTTCTTTGCTTCCAAGTTCAACGGAGCGTATGAGCGATTTTTGCTCTGTCTCTGCTTGTTGTTGAACTCTTTTGTGTTAATTAAACGCTTTAATATTTCGCTGCGCTTTGTTGACGCTGTCATAACAGTACAATCACACACATACACACTCACACACACATACACCCACATGGTTATAAACAATTGCATTTTTTAGTGTCGTTCCGTGCAAAATGATTGATTTGATTTCTCAGCTCAGCTTCGAGTTTTCGAGTCAAGAAACGAAGCAACAATTTAACAACAGCAACAAAATATACAACAACAACTATTAAACAACCAACGCACAATGGCAACGTAAACTCAAATACACATATATACACATACAATGAAGGACAAAATATTAGAAACGATTAGTTTACCCGTTACATAAAAAATATAAATATAAAATTGTTAATTTTATTTACATTCTTTGTGTTATTACACATACATATTAATGTTAATGGAACAGCTTTTAATTTCTTGGTCGAAACACTATCATGACTTTTTTAAGGGAGTAAGAGTATATTGTTGCCGATTGCAAACTTCAAACTGAAAATTTATTGATAGAACTAATTTCCACTGATTTTATTAAAAAGTTAAATCCGTCTGAGAATGAATTAAATATAGAATTTTCAGAAAATTTACGATTCGGTCGTATCATCACATAAACTTGAAATGTACTTTTATTTTCTCACATTTTTTTATTAGGGCCGTCTAACGCAAATACAATTCACTAAATAATTGTAAAAATATTTTAATATAAGATTCGATAAATTATTGTTAGTCCCTTAAGAGTGGAGATACAATAAATAAAAGTACTGTTTAAATAAAAATTTTCTCACATTTGGAGTAAACATATATATTGTCCGATATTATAAAGTATCATCTAAATAATAATAACAACGGAATCGTTGACAGTTATCTCTCAGGCAACGTTAGGATCGAAAGGGTTAAATGTAGTCCGAACTGATAATTCACTTTTTGGGTCGAATCATCATAATGGCTGTTTTAAGGGAGCATTCATATCCCCGAAAATGCCACCAATTGATGCCTTTTTGGTAGCCATTGTCTTTATACGTCCCCGTTAATTGGCTGCAAGAATTCAAGTTAATAAGCGAAGCTGTAAGAATCAATTTGCATTACATCCTACCTGGCCTGACAGGCGCCATACCACCAGGCACCAGTGTTGCGAACGGCGCAGTTTCCATCCCAATAGTCATTATCCTTATCAAATGTAGTAAATTTCAGGCCACTATGAGGTGAAAGTGAATCCTCAGCTGTTCCATTGGCATAGCCCAGAGTGTGTAGTTCATATTGTTGAGCCTCGTTGCCAATTGCGAACTCATCATAAGTCTCGAATCTTTGATCTCCCTCAAAGTCCTCGAGAAGGACCAGTAACTCTTGAGGGCTGTCTGCAGTCAACGCATGAATTTTGTCCAAGCCTAAAAAGAACTCGCCATTTAGACTTCCGAATCCCTTTTGGTATTCTGTCCAGTTCCTATAAAAGTTGACGCTTCCATCCAATCGTCGCAGGATAATCGTCCAGCCTCCTTCGCGAGTTTCCGCATCACAGGCCACTTTAAAAGTTTCATTACTAAACTTGGGGATAAGTATGTCATGGATTCCACTGAAGTTGTATTTAGTACAATCGTGTGGAGCTCCATTAGAAAATGAATGTAATGAAGCTATTGTAAATATTATACAAATTACTTTATGCAACATTTCGCGACTTTTCTTAACTGAATATCAAATAAGACTGACTGAGTCAAAATTTGAGTAGAAGCGACGAAGTGAATATTAAAATTTGACTTACTGATAGCGATGCGATTGATGTACGTTTAATGTATATATAATTATATATATATACATTGTATGTTAGATTTTTTGTTTTGACCCGACTTGACCCGAGATTCTTGGAATCGTCCGAATTCTGAATATTTTTTCGACAAACAAACTTATATATAGTAAATCAAGTAAAAGAATAAAGCAAAATAGTCGCCACTGTTACTAAGAGGCCCGTATTTAATTTTCGACTAATCTTTTTTAATGAATACAATGTTTTAATTAAATAATTATTTTATTCTTATACCCTGTGTCCATTGAAAATTGTCAGAAAGGGTATAATGGTATGTTGAAATGTATGTAACAGGGAAAAGAACGCACAGTTTTTATAATATATATTTTTTTTTTTTTTGGTAATTAACGCTTCCTATTATTATAAGCTTTATCCTAGTTAGTCGCAGCTAGATCGGCCAAACAGAACGTAAGTAATGGCTGATTAAAGTTTAAAGCAATATAGCTGCCTAAAAGTATGCAATGAAAACTATTTTCTTTTTCTTTTCTTTTTAATTTTTTCTTCGTAAAACAAATATTTTCTTAGTTTTTTTATTTAATTTTTAAAACAAAAATTTTTCTGCGCAGCATTTTATATTATAATTAGAGCTTTGTTTGAGTTGTCAAAATGACTCGCGTTTCTATTCTTATTTCCATTACTGTACTTATACACAGGGATTATTTATGGCGCTCCAAGCGCATGAAATTTTATTTGTTTTCAAATCCACCTCAAGCATTTTTCAATATCTTGGCACAGACTCACTTACTCAACCTGCCTGTAGATTGCGGTGGTGCTGTGGTGCGGTGGTGCTGTGCTGCGGTGGTGCTGTGTTGCTTTTTCACTGGAGTCGGTGGCTTTTAAGGTGCGTCGTGTTCGTGTTCGTGTTTTGAATAGCGGAAATTCCACATGAGCACACACACAAACACACACACAAAGTCGACCGCCTGCAACAATTACAGATACAAAAGTATCTCACAGATACATAGATACCCACTGACTCGCTATAACATTGACATTTAGAATGCAGCTGAGCACGAACCCATTCATAATTCGCCTCCGAAATGCAGTCGACAAAAATATCAAGAAAATCAAGAAAATTGACAAAAAAAAATTGAGAAAATCGATCAATCGCACGCACTGCAAAAAGTCAAGAAACGTGCGGAAAATGGTCCAAAAAAAATCGACAAATCGAGAAATCTACAAATCCACTAACCTTGTGCCCCCGACCATAAATAAACAAATATATTGCGTATTGATTCCGTCTACTTTATCGTCTCTCTCTCTCGTTCTCTCTTTCTCCCTCTCCCTATCTCTGTCTCGATATTCAAGTCAAAGTCGTGCCCATACCAATTACAGTGCACTTGCCACTTGCCACTTGCCACATGCCCCTGGAGTGGGCCAAGATGCCGACCACGACCGCAAAAATGAAATCAAACCTGGGTGGGAGTATCTCAAGTCTAAATGCAGCCTGTGGATTCAATGCTGAGGCACAAACTCTACATGTTCCATAAAGAGATAGAAATAGAGGTACTAGTGAGTCACTAAAACCCAAAAGAAAGTAGAGTTTATAATCAAATTCATTTTGATCTTCAAGTTGAATAAAGTTATAACTACACGTAACTACACACTTCTTGAAAAAAGATGCAATTAATATATTAGCTTATATTAGTTATCATTCCTTATTTAAGATTAAATTTAGAATAAATTCTGACTCTGCTAAGTTCTTGTTTTGTTAGCTTTATATAATTCTTGTCAAAGTTGTGACAAAATTTTGACTCAAGTTATTTTTTAATTTTTTTTAAATTGTTTATTGTGATGATTTAGGTACACATAATTATTTGTTTTTTTAAATAAGTTTTGTTTTTTTGATATTTTGTCGGTATTGGGACCAATAACTCTTACCATAAAAATCGTTACATATTGAAACTGCAAGTAGTTTCTTCATTGCAATTTACATAAATTTAAATTCAACCGTAACTTCAAGATAGTAATCTTAACAGATGTGTTTCAAATTCTTAAGCCACTTTAAAAATTAAAATTTTAACAAAACTAAGCATTTTTAAATAATATCTATTTTTATCAATTTATAGTTACATTAATCACTTTATGCTTGGATAATAAATACTTAGCTACTTAGTTAAGCTTGTAATCGTTCTATGTTCTTTCCTCTGTCTATTCTCTATTGCTCTATCTCTATTCCTCTCTCTTTTTCTGTCTTCCTCTCTCGATTAAGCAATTTATTTGCACAGTAAAAACTTCATTAAAATATTTAATCAACGTCTTATTTAATTGTAGCTAAGATAATATGTATGAGCACATTACTTCCAAACATCTTTTCATGAATTTCAACATTTTGGTAGACAACATTTTCGCAATGCATTTCCATTCCCATTCCTCCTTTTACTTCCCCCATCTTCAAACCAACTCCCCAGCAAAGCATGCGCAACATTTTTCGCAACCGAAACTATTTATTTTATTTTGTTCAATAAGAAAAATAACAAGTAAGAACATTAAAGTCGAGAGACCGACTAGAAAATACCCGATGCTTAATTTCATTACAATGCAATTATTTAATATGTATAATACTATAATATTAAATATGATGAATTTAAAATTTTTTTTTCTTTCATTACCAAAAATAAAACTTCCATCTTAAAACTTATAGGTGTGATAAGTCTTTATCAAAATTAAAAGGCGAAAAAGGGCGTGGAAAATTCAATTAAAATTATATTAACTCTAGACTCTTTTATTAAATTTTGAGCACAGATATTGAACGCTTTAAAATTAAGAATTTGACATTTATATACTGAATAAATGTTAAAAAAAATATATACGCTTTTAATCATATTATTATCACATTTCTATACTTATTTCCATCCCATTACATCCTAAATTTAACAAATTAAAATTTAAAAATTAAAATTAATTAAACGTATCCAATATACCCTTTGACTTTATGAGTGACGGGTAGAAAAAGCGGCGCATAAAATGTTCTCAGAGGCACGCTTCGAGTTCCGAGCTTCGAGCATCATCAACCAGTCAGAGGCAACAGTTGCTTTAATGACCCACTCAGTAAAAGGCAATCCCAAGCACAACACACACACCACAACACACACACACACACACACAACACACACACACAACACAACACACAGCAACATAAGTCAAATAACAACACATGACACAAAAGATGGCATCATAAGTTAAACATAAATGTCGGCATTAAGGCATTTGTGACAATGGCCAAAAGTGACTCTAACTGCGCGCCAAGAGCCAACTGACTGTAGCTGCAAACGGCTAAGAAACACCAAAGTGGCCAGCTTAAAATTGAAGCCAAGTTAAGAGAGCATGCAAAATCAGCTAAGAGTTGAAGAGAGTTAAAGAGAAGGAGACAGAGACTGAGACTGAGTTGAAAGCCAATCTGGGAGAGTCACGTTACCAGATTCAGCTGCACTTAAGCCGGCCACTGTCTGGGCCAGTTTAACGAGCCAAGTCGAGCGTTGAGTCGAGTTGAAAACGAAAACGAAATCGAAATCAAACTGAAACCGAAAGTCAAACGAAGCTGAGCTCGAAAAAAAAGCTCTTCGCTGCTGAAGAAAGAATTACAAACAAATCTTAAACAAAATAAAAATTAAATAAGAGAGACAACAACGCTGTCGCTGTCGCAGTCGCTGTCGCTGTCGACGTCGCTGCTTGCGTTGGCGCCGCTGCGCATGCTCAGTTTTAGATTTTGGCGTCTTCAAGCAAATCGGGCAACTAACAAAGGTTTCAGTCGCTATTTTGGCAGCCAAACGTGCGGTGCTTTTTGGCCAAGTTGCTCACGCGCCGTCAAGTGTCTTACCACAAATTTAACTACCAACTAACAACAAGTGCGTTTAGCGTGAGTTAAAAATTAATAATAAAAAAAAAGAAAATTGAAATTTGTTTTTAAGTGTGCTTAAAGTTGATCAATAGTTCAATAGTTCAATGGTTTCAAGTGCATAAATATTGACAAAGACAAATGGTATTTTTGACACCATCCAATCAGATACAGATACAAATGTATTTGCAAGTGCGCTGCGCGTATCTCATAGTTGGTAACAAAAATGCTTGCCAATCCCAACTCAACTCCACATTTTTATGCAAATTATGACTTTTGCAATTAACGTACTACAACTAACTAAAGACAACAACAACAATTTAAAACAACACATATTTTTGTAGCTGCAATATTAAATAACATATGTATATAAATAAATAATAATATAAAAAAAACAAATAAAAATAAAAATGTAATAAAATAAAATAAACAAAAAAAAATGTAAAAATTATAAATAATTAATAATAAAGCAGAAATAATAATATGAAAAATTATAAATACTTAAATTTCATTTTAATTGTATATCTTGTTCTTTTTTGCACAATGTTAAACTAAAGTTATTTTTCCTGTCTTTTCATGTAATCTTAAATTAAAATAAATTAAATATAATAAATAAGTGAAAAAAAAAATAAAAAAGTAAATAAAGAAATAGAGAAATGAATAATATATAAATTAAATAAATTTAACAAATAAATAAAGCCAAAATAAAAAAAAAAAATAGCTTAAAGTAAATAAAGAAATAAAGATATAAATAATACATTAAATTAAAATAAATTTAACAAATACAATAAAAAAATAAAAATAAAGAAATAAATAAATAGCTAAATAAATAAGTAAATTAAACAAAATAAAAACAATAACAAGTTGAACAATAAATAATAACAATAATTACAATAACAAGCTGAAAAATATTTAAAGTTTGCGTTATTAATTAAATAAAATAAGAAAATTGCAATCAAAGTTGATTAACATACAACATGGCAACAAACATGACCAATAGCAACCACAACAACAATAACAAGTGCACTCACAACTGTATTCACATATTCACAAATTATTCATAGCAAACCGCAGAAGATCCAAGACCAAAAAGCTCAAATCTAAAGCAGAAAACAGAAAACAGAAAACTAAAAACTAAAAACCGTGGAAAAGCGTCAAGTGTGAGGTTCTCGTGTGATCTCTGATCATTATTACATATGAATACTTTATTCTATACATATATGTGTGTGTGTGTGTGTGTGTGTGAACAGGTCGAGTTGGTTTAGTTGCTGCATTAATTACAAATCTATTTAAATGAGTGCGACAGGTGAGCACAGCAGGTGAACGACGACGACCAAGTGTTAAAAAGATGATCATTAAAAATCATGTTGCAATTGCAAACTAGAAGATTTGACAACATCATCAACAGTTTTTTAATTCTTAAAAATATGCATACACGTCAATTTTGGTGAATAAGCCGACAACTAAGAGACGAAGATCTTTTCTCAAAAAAAAAAAAAAGTACACATTTAATACCAGATTAAACTACATTCGATAATTAATTTAAAATGGAAATAAGTTATGAGATTATTTACAATTTCAAGGAAACTCTGAATCAGTTGTACTTGTTTTTCAGAAATCGATTAGTTGGATTTTCTAACATAGGTTTGTCGAGTTATTATAACCCCTAGATTTTCAGAATATTAATGAATGTTTGACGCCTTGTTAAAAGACAATTAATTAAAAAGGTAATACATTTAAATAAGAATAATTATTTTTAAATGGAAATAAATTATAAGTTTACTTACAATTTTATTATGAATATTTGAGGCTCAGAAATCGATTGGTAGAATTTTCTAGAACAGGTTTTGCCAAAAGAACAATGGAAAATCTATTGTACCCAAATTTTTCTTGTTCAGATTTTTTTTTAATAAAAGATATACTTACTTTTATTTCTTTATTTAAAATTTAATATATATATATATAAGTTTTGGTATAATGTAGATTTTCTAGAATATTAATAAATGTTTGACGCGTTTTTAAAAGACGATTAATTAAATGGGTAAAAGATTTAAACAAGAATAATTATTTTAAATCTATTGTACGCCAATTTTTTTTTTGTTCAGAATTTATTTTAATAAAAGATATACTTTTTTTCTTAATTTTAAATTAATATACATAAGTTTTGGTATTATGTAGATTTTTTAGAATATTTATTTAAAAGACAACTAATTAAATAGTCAATAAATTTGAAAAATATTTAATTATTCCACAGTGTAGTTTAAAATACCTATTCATAATTATCATTAGCTAACACTTCTTATAAAAAATGTGCATACTGCTTAACAAGCTTATTTTATTCCGATACAAAGATTATAAATAACAAATTTAATTACTTTAGAATATCAAGAGAATATTTGTAATAATTTATGCCTGGAATTTGTGACGTTCTTTGACATTTCATAAATTGCATTTACAACTCTGTTCGATGTACTTGAGATCGATTAATCGATTATGAATAACACATTTGATTACTGATTGCCCCAGTTCACCTCGTCCGTCAGACTCAATCTCGATCTCGACTCGATCTTGAGTTGAGTTCACAATTTTGTTAGGTTTGAGTTTGAGTTTGATTTTCGGGTCGCTTTTCTCATCCTTGGCACAGTCGGATCAATTATCGATTATTCACTGTCATGACGCATCGCAAAATATTGCCAGTTGCAGATACAGATACATGTACACATCAAGATACAGATACTTGTGGACAGCGAGCAAATTACTTTACAAAATTGTAACATGCACAAATATGAACATAGATGCTTGGCCTGCCATAATCGACAAGCTAACACACACACACACACACACACATTGAGACAACACATCCACCCGCCTATTGAAGCAGCTGGCCTCAAGTCTCTCTGCGCTTGCCAACTTGGCCAACTAAATGGCCAAGACAGCGCACTGCAAACTGCAAGCTGCGGAGTTGCCTGGTTGTTTGCCTGGTTCACCTCGCACATCTTGGCCAGCACAAATGGAGATACTTAAATGCCTAGACAAGAGCGTTACGTGCTACCCAAATAAAATCGAAAAGCATAAACAATTTATTTTTCTTAAAAAAATATATGTATATATATTTTAAAAGAAACCAAACATTGCAGTAGAGTCTCTGCTTTGGCTTTAACTTTAGCTTTTGCTGCTACACTTACAAAAAAATATAGAATTTAGTATTTAAACAGGGGAATATTCAAATACAAACGATCTTAAAATATGAGTTTTTAATTTTCAAAACTGAGCTTATAAATGTTATTTCTTTCTTATTTATTTTCTTGCATACTTTAAGTACATTTTGGGATTAATTTAAGTCTGTAAAAGATCGAATCATACTAATTTAAGTACACAAACATTTTGAACTTAACCCAAAATGTATTTGTTTCTAGTACAAAACATTTATATATTTAAGTCTGCTTCAATCCTGAAACATACTTGATAAATTACATAAAAATCGCGACAAATTTAATACTTTTCATAATAATATTAGTGTTATTTGTTGGTAACTTGATGTCACCTTCTTGCGGCTAGAAGCAGTTGAGAATTCTAAGTCGCAAGCATGAAAAATTAAACTTAAACAGTTCGTTTCCTACTTAATTCATTAAAAAAGCACACAACAATCTTAATATTTTAAGAAACAAAAGTGGCATAAATTCAAATAGGAATAGGATGACATATTTTCGCTGAGTGTAGCGCAGATTAAAGCCGCAAAATGACTTAACTTATAAGCAGCTCTTGGCATTTGCAGTTGCAGTTGCAGTCATTGTTGTTGTTGCTTTACTCATTGTTGTTGTTGTTGTTGTGATGCCGCAACAAGTTCGTGTAATCAATGCAATTTGGTCGCTAGCCATGTCAGGAATGTGGTTCATAGGTCGAATGCATAACAAGTCACAGTCTGAATCTGAATCTGAATCCGAGTCCGAGTCCAAGTCTGACGTGTGAATAGACCGACAGAATTGAGTTTTGCAATAGATTTCGACTTCAGATTGAAGATTGCACTAAACACGAACACAACAACGAGTAAGACTATGAATACATCTATGAATACAACTATGAATACGAGTCTATGAATACTCGAGTACTCGAATACGTATCTAACAAAAGGGAAACGCATTCAGGCGTTAACTTCATTGCTTAAAAGGTGTTCTAATGATTGCCCAAATGAGCCCCATTCATTCCATTCATTAGATATTACAAGGTAGATATCAATTAAGCCTAGTTACTGTTACTAACTTAACTAGCAGGTAACAAGTAACAAAGTTGCCAGGTGAGAGGCAATCGAACAAGTTTCCACTTTATTGCCAAGAATTTAGACATCGCAGACACCTTTTAGATAGAGAGAAACTTGTTCCGTTCATATTTATTACAAATTCAGACACAACAAAAGAATTCGTTTCTTACTCTAGTCATAGAAAAAACTATACTCTTTCCTTCTTCTTACTCTTTAAGTTCTACAATCATTTTTAGAATAATGCGTATGAATTCAACTGATTATAAAAATATTTATACCTAAAGTAAAGTTTGTAATTGGAAATAAACAGAAACTAGTGATTTTGACACTTTAAGCCATCGGTGGGCACGAATTTTGAATTCGGGAGCAGCCGCTAGCTCCCGGAGCCCATGCGTGCCCACCGCTGCTTTAAACCAATTATTTAATAATATGATAAAAAGCTGCTCATGAATTTTAAATTTCGTTGTTTTGCTAAATTTTAAGACATTGCTAAACAGGTATTAAGCTAAAAATATAAAACAAATAAAAATAATTTTTTGTGAAGCAATTTTAAAAATATAAAATTAAAAAAAAAGCGTTAATATTAAATTTTCCATTACCGTATGTCCATCTATGGTCTTTTGTATCATAATCTAAATAGAAACTATTAAAATGAAGGTTAAGAAATAAAAATAAATTTAAGAACTCGACGCATTTCATTGACCAAATGTCTAAAAGTTATATAAAAATTTTCGTCAAAAATAATTTGTATAGAGCTACAAATTTTGATATCAGTGTAATTTGAATTTTTAAAAATGAACTTTCTTTTTCCTATATAAGTTTCTCCAATAAAAAAAAAATAGTTTAATTTTAATTTTTAAAAGTACTCCGTAAATAGAAACTTTAAAAATATTCCAGAATTTTAGGAGATCTAAAAAATATATTGAAGTTTTTTTAATTTTTTGAGCAGTATCTGTAGATCAAATATAAATCTTAAGAAAGTTATGTTTAAAAATAGAAAACCTCTCCTAATACAAAAACCTGTACTTTTAGCATTACAATTTTATTTATTTAAAATAAGAGTTAAAGAGGAAAGTTCTTATACATCTACTTTAGTTTAAACAAGAGTTGCCTAACAATTTTTTTTTTTTTTATTTTTAGTGACTGCTTAAGGGCTTTAAATTAACTTTTATTTTCCATATAATTTGCCACTTGCATTAGGCGATTTCCCAAAAGAGTC
The DNA here is from genome assembly GCA_037043405.1 of Drosophila subquinaria. NCBI lineage: Eukaryota > Metazoa > Arthropoda > Insecta > Diptera > Drosophilidae > Drosophila > Drosophila subquinaria. The sequence goes on from JBAMBL010001711.1 coordinate 29,088, forward strand.
TCTGACTCTTCCAAATCACGCACATCCCAGACATAACATTATTATGAGTTGAGTTTCAGCCATTACGAGTATTTCCCAATTCCGGAACACATTTGGCCCCATTTGAAGCCAACATTAAGAGCATTGTTGGCTCGAATGTCCAGCGATCTTGTAAACTTAAACGTAATTGCACTGTTCAAATTACAGAAAAAGATTCAGAGAGCTGAGTCTGCGAGGTGTTACACCCATTGATGTTGGCCCCAAGGCGAGGAGACCCTACAACAAGGTTCTTCACAGCCACAGCAGCTCAACTTGTAAGACCGTCAGCAAAACCGTCAATAGCAATTGCTGTTATGACCTTTTGTAGTTATGGCTAAAAAGCAGCGAGCAGCTGTTTTTCCCGCCACACAACTGACCTTAGCAAATGTTGAAAGCCAAGACTGATGCTATTAATAACTGGCCAACGAATTTTTGCACACTGTGCACTATGGAAAAAAGGCCTCAATTATGACATACACTTTAAATATTGAGCTAGAGTATTGAAATTTGGCATGCACCTTAGTTAGACTAATTAAGAATTTTTCATTTTTTTTATTTTGGATTTGGACCACGCCTTAACCGCCCCCTACCCATTATATAATGAGAAAAAAGTGTAATACTATATTTATATAAAATCTAAGTCAGGGGGAAAGGCTATAGTCGAGCTCCCGACTATATGCCCGTTACTTATTTAAATAAATTTAAAATATTTTTTATTGCATGCTTTTAGGCATTTACATTGCTTGAAACTTAAAACAGCCATTACTACCGTTCTGTTTGGCCGATCTTGTTGAGATTTAGTAGGATGATAGCTAATATTGGCGGAAAGAAAGCTAGATATTTTTTAGCTTTGCATGTTTGATATTTATTAGGGGGTCTCTGCTAGTTTTTTTTTTTAGTGCATTTTAAAATTTTATTGAAAAATGAACTTTGCATTGAAAAAGTTATTTATATGCGAAAAGATTTAAAAGGTTCTAGCAAGACATCAATTTGTACTAATAAATCATATGTCACAAAGCCGAGACTCAGAATTCATTTCTTTGGCCTTATCATCATAACGGCTGTTTTAAGAGACTCCTCGCCACTTCGAAAGGGCTGCCAAATAACGCCCATTCCTTGTTTTTCGGGAACGTATAATCCCGTCAAGTGGCTGCAAGTATTCAAATTTATCAACACTGCTTTAAATATCAATTAACATTTTATCATACCTGTAGAAACAATATTGGTACCACCAGCCGCCAGTGTAGTATTCGGCGCAGTTTCCCTTTCCAATATCATTATCCCGATCATAAGTGGAAAACTTCATGCCATGATGAACTCTGAGTGAATCACCAGCAGATCCACTGGCTTGGCCCAGTTCGTGTAATACATATTGTTCTTCCTCATCCCCGATGGCAAATGTTTCGTATTTCTCAAACGCTACAATTCCATCCTTATCCTCGAGCAGGACAAATAGTTCATGATTCCTCTCAGCAGTCAGTGCGTGTATTTTGTCCAGGCCCAAGAAGAACTCTCCTTGCAGGTCTCCGAATCCCTCTTTGTACGCATTCCAGTTCCGATTAAAGTCCACGCTGCCATCCATCCTCCTCAGGATAATCGTCCATCCTCCTCCTTGAGTTTGCGCATCGCAGGCAACTGTAAAGGGTTGACTACTGAAGTTGGGAATCAGAATGTCGTGGATTCCTGTAGATTTGGCCTCGTTGCAATTGCGTAAGGAAGATTTCTTTACATGTCCGTTTATTAACGTTTCCTGTCTCTCCAGCTCTTCCTTCTGGCGATCCAAATCATCTCGATAAAGTTGGATAATTGACTCTTTTAGACGTTCAAGCTCGGATAATTTCGATAATGTTGATGCAAGCAAATTCGTCTGATTACGTTCGGAATTTGTTTCAGAGAACGATGAGAACAAACTTATCGCAATAATTATGCAATTTATTTTTTCCAACATTTTGGGACCGACTTCAATGGAATGAAGCTTAAGACTGACTGGGTCTAACGTTGACTTGCGGAAAAGAAGTCAATTCTAAATTGATTATCGCTCATTCAATGCTTTTATACTTTCCTGTATGCATTTTGGGGTTTCGTCACAAGATTTTGTGTTTTTTCCTTTTTTTGTGGATAAAAATTAAATGTACTCAAAACTGTATTTTGTGGGTTTTTTTCACATCAACGTCAGTGAGGGTCAAGGTATTTTTACGGACAGTGGGAAATGTCTCAGCATCTTCCGATGGGGAAAGTTCATTTGTATATTTATAGCAAATACTTTGTCGTGACGCATTTGGTTTCCAAATATTTTTAACGACAGACACTTTTAAATCGAACAGATTCTAATCAATCCGAAATATGTATATATTTCTTATATTAAAAAAAAACCTTTTTCAATTGACGTATTCTTTTTAATAGAAAGATGTTTTGTGAGCAACAAATACTTTAATATCTCACTGATATCTGTGTATCTTTGTACTTGTACAACAATTTTCCTTGCAAATAAGTTTTCTATATTAATTATTGTTTGAATCATACATAATATTTGCAATTTCCTTTGGTTAAATTTTGCTTAACATTATTTAAATTGTATATTTGCAGATGATTTTGCAATTACCAAAATAATATACATATATTAGTCTACACTTAAAGGTACAGGGACTGGAATACAAGAGAATCGCGGCGCTTTGATTCGCAGCTGATGTCAGGAAACTATAAGCTTGAGTTTATAGTAAGAAAATAGGAATTTATTTACCTTGTCTCTGCTGTGCCTGCTAGCAATAATGCCAGTCTGGATATTAATCGGAGAATTACACTTGCCAACGGGTGGTACCTTGGGCTCTGTAGGCAAATCAGAAGTAAAGCCCTCTCTCGACAGACGGAGACAACACTTCCTTTCAGTGTTTCTTTGTGGACAGTAACACGGTTTGATCCATTTGCTCTTAGGGATAAGCCTTCGTACAATTTTTGCACCGTTTTTGCGTTGGTGGTACCTAATAGGTATTACCTATCGTATCAGGTTGATGTTGTTATAGATATATAACCGTGTTATAGTATAAAAAAAGAAACTCCAACTCTTAAGGTGTTTGATACGGCAGTACTTAGGCGAAAAAAGCAAAAGAGCAAGAACTAGGTCGGGTAAATGTTTTTTCGCAAAAACTGTCCACCAGATTCGGAACTTAGGATAAATTCTAAGAATATTTTACCAAGAAACTGTGTCTAAAATCAATTCCTAGCCTCCGCTGAGAAGCATGAAGACGTTAGGTTAAGGTATATGGTATTAGTCTAGGATCGGACTCTACTCTCAAAAAAAAAAAAATTAAAAAATAAACCCAAAAGGAGGGTGGTTTAAGATGAATTTTGGTGAAAAATTTATTAGGGGGTCTCTACTAGTTTTTTTTTATTGAATTTTGAAATTTAATAAAAAACAGAACTTTGCATTAAAAAAGTTAATTTTTTAAATTAAAAAAAAAAAAACAAGCAAAGACCCCCTAATAAACTTTTCACCAAAATGCATCATAAATCGCCCTCTTTTTGAGTTTTTTTTTTGGTTTTTTTTTTGAGAGTAGGGTCCGATCCTAGACTTGGGCCATATACCTTAACCTAACATCTTCATGCTTCTCAGCGAAGGCTAGGAATTGGTTTTAGATACAGTTTCTTGGTAAAATATTCTTAGAATTTATCGTAGATTCCGATTCTGGTGGACAATATTTGCGAACAAAAATTGACTCGCCCTAATACACATACATACATAATATAAAATATATTCACATTAAAACTTTGACTTTATGTTAAAAATAAACGACTACTGGGCCATAGTGCAGAACATGCAACCTGTGGTGGCAAGAGTGAAGTGAAGTGTAGGGGGGGGGGGGGGGGGAGGTGTAATAGAGGAAAGGGGAGTGAAGTGAAGAGGGAGTCGAAGTTGGAGTTGAGATTTGATAGTTATGCTGCAGCTCATTAAGCGACCAACGAACGGGCAACAACAGCTGCCTGTCTCTATCTCTGACTGTATCTCTGTCTCTGTCTCTATCTGTGTCTCTGCCTTAGTGTCGGCCGCTTCTTTAGTTTTTGTTTAGCTGTTGCAGCTACTTGGGGCACTTTGAGCCGCACTTTTAGCAGGCAGACAGACAGGCAGACAGACAGACAGGCAACCAGCCAAGACGCAGCGGCTGTAAATGAAAACAAAAGTGAAAAGGTCAGCAGCCAGGCAGGGAACCGATCAGCTCAAGATGGAGAGGAAGATGAAGACGAATAGAAAGACGGAGGAAGAAGGTGCAAAAGTAGCAGAAACAGACGATGAAATAAGCAACAGCGAAGAAGAAGAAGCAACAACTCTGGCAACTCAGCCAACTGTGTCCAACTAAAGCTCAAGTGTTTTGCCAGCCTAATATACCCTAACTGAGAGAGAGTTGCTCAGCTCAGTACAGTCGATTATAATTGATAGATTGATATCGAAAAAACAGTAAAGAAGCGTTCAAATCAACTTTAAACTCAAGTTTGATTTATAACCGGGAACTAGGAAAATTTTGATCTTGAAATTGTATTTTATGTCATAATGAAAAAAATCACATAAGTCTTCCCAAGAATTTTCTTTATTAGTAATATATTATTCCTAAACCCTTTCAATAATCTTATCGCAAATTTAAAAAATTATCGATATATTTTTAAAAATTTTGTAGAGTCCGGAAAAAAATTGAGAAATACTTTAAAATTGTTAATGGCTTTAGTTAAAATTTTATTTTTTTAATTTTAATAAAATTACACTGATACAAAAAATATTTGATCCATAAATTTAACTTAGTTTCCCCTTTAAGTTATTTCTATCTGTATTAAAATTTGTCCATCAAATAATTTCTTTAATAATTATAGATTAAGATAAATTAAACTAATTTTTTTTCTATATTTTAGAAATACAAGTTTAAGTTTATTTTGAAAAGTATTGATATTTATAAAAACCCTTATAAAACGATCAATATTCAATTTAAATTGCATATAAAAAAAAATATATTAAACTAAATAAGTAAATATTTATATATCTTATCAATTTTTCTATATTTCGTTAGCGTTTCTTAAAAAAATCTAAGACAAAATCGCACGTAAATACTGGAATACATCTCTCAGATGAAATTAATGATCAAAATAATTCAACTAAATAAAAACGAAAGGCTTATTTATTCAATAATTTTGACAATAATTTTCTTTAACATCTTTTTGAATTTATTTAGAGTAGAGTTAGACTGTCCATCAATAAGAATTGAAAGCTTACAATGCAATAATTTTCTTCTTAAAATAAAATTCATGGTTTTATCTCAAATTGTTTTTCTCATCTATCAGATATATTTGCAATTTCATATTCAAACTAAAAGATACTTAGGTCAGACATTAAACATCTTCTCTAACGATTATTGTAGTTTGTTTTAAGAAGTTACTAAATCAATTGCATAGTTAGTATATAAAATAGATTGAGAATCTTGAGCTTTAGACACCATTAAGCCAAAGCCTAATGGCAAGTGTATATAATAATTTCAGCTGCTTGTTTTGGCCATTTTTCGCGGGCCTGGCTAACAAGTTGCGCATGCGCTGCAAATACACTTGGCCCAGAGGCGCAGCTGGAATTGCAGTTGGAATTGCAGTTGGAATTGCAATTGGAGCCTCAACTTGACTCGTCCGATTGCCCAATGTTGTGGTATTCGCATTTTAATCTTTCTAAACTATTGGCCAATTCACTTCTGGGGGCCTTCCGTTGGCCAGGCCAATATGCGATTATCTATTGCGAATGGAAAACTGAAATCAAATTTGCGGCAATTTGAAGAAGCTAAGTGCGGTTTTTGTGGCTTTTTCTCTTTTGTTATTAGAGGGGAAGGTTTATTTTGTTGTTAGTTGTTGTATTCAATGTACTGGGAAATTAGGCAGTTGGCAAAAGTCGCGCGCGTAACTGAAGAAGCGGCCACAAAGTCGAGTGACAACTTTCAAATGGAAATGAAATATTGACAGCACTTTCATTTTTGATATTTGCAATTCGATTTCCTTTCCTTTTGTACCAAAAAAAAAAAAAAACAAAAAAAATTAATTGCAGGAGACAAACTAAATACAAAGTGACGACCTCATCCTCAGAAACACTCAGAAAAATATTAAAATTTAAAATTTTAATATTATAATATTATAAAATTAATAATATAAAGTATGTCCCTGCTTGAATTTATAACGTTTTGTTCTTAACATTTGAAGATTGTTGTGTGCTATTATTCTTCAATTAAGCATTAAACGATCTGTCTATGTTTGTGTTTTTATGTTTGCGCCTTAGAATTCCCAACTGCTTCAAGTTGCAAAAAGTTTTTATCAAATGTTCAACAAAAAACACTTTTATTAAATGTTAATTATTTTAGATATTTGTCGAGATATTTATGTAATTTAACTAGACTATTTAAAGATTAAAACAAACTTAAATCTGAGAATGTTTTGTACAAGAAACAAGTATATATTGAGAAAAGTTCAAGATTTTTGTGTACTTAAATTAGTATGATTCGATCTTTTATTGACCTAAATTAATTCCAAAACGTACTTAAAGTATACCAGAAAAATTTAATATTAAGATTTTTGGGAACTCAGCCACTTTTTTAAATCGTTTTAATTTGAATATTCCCTGTTTCAGATACGGAAATCTTTTCTCCGAGTGATCTTTAACCCGATTTTTTTTGTAGTCTGTGATCGGTCTGACATTAGCAAATGGCACTGTTACACTGAGAGACAATAGCAATTACCCCCCCTTCGATTTCCCTTACGCTTATGTAACCATCGCCAGCAGGCACAACAACAACAACAACCAACAATTGACATTTGCAGCCAAGACAACCAGCAATAAAAAATACAAAACTAGTTGTTAAATCAAAAAAGAAGCTGCTGTGCGATGGACAAACACAGTTCGCTTGAAGATGCCGCCATCGATAATGAGACAACATCAAATATGACAACGAATGCATCTGGAACGGTTTTAAAGCGTCAGCCCACAAAATATCCACATGGCCTAAACATAACCGTTCAGACGGTCGATGAGCAGGCCAACGAGGATTATTCCCGTGCCTCGACCCTAAAAAGCAGCAACAGCAGCAACGAATCCGAATCCTGCTGGACTGACACCCAAAAGTATCGCATCGGCATCCTGGGCAGCCCCGAAACTCTAGCCGAACTGCAGGTCAGTAAGTGAGGAACAAAAATCATCGGAAATTCGTTGCATCATTAATTATTTACTAAATAAGCGTTTTTTCCGAATTTTATTTATCTTTAAATTTCATCTTTGGAAAATTTTTGAAAAATAATGAGAAAAAATCTAGATTTTATTCAAAAATTATATATGCACTTAAAATGGAGATTCTATCAAGAAAATTTTTATATATTGTTACATTATTAAAAATTATGTATTTCTTGCTTAAAAAATTAAATAAGACCGATTTTTTAATTTAAAAAAAATGGTTTAAAAATACAAAAAGGGAATTACTGTTTCTATTAATGATTAATCACAAAAAATTTTTTTCAAAAATATCTTCCTAGTATTTTTTATAATTATTTGATTATTATTATTTTCCTACTTTTCACACAAAAAGTGGCTTTTAAGCAATTTTCAAAAAATCATAAAAAATATGTACTAGCAAAAATATTTTTGAAATTTTTGTTTGCAGTTAATCTAAGAATTGTTTCAAGAACTTTTTTGCATAAAAAAAATTTTTTTAAGAAATCGACAAAAAAAAGTTTTGAAAATTTACTTGTACATAAATTCGAAATTTTCAAAGGGTACTTAAGTACTTAAGTAAAGTTTTATATCATTCAAACAGAATTAAAATGACATTTCCATTGATGCCAATATGTTAACAATAAGGGAACAAATAAGCCCTTAAATCTTAAAGTGCTTGCTGTGCCAATAGTTATGTTCGCCAGTGTATGTGCTTTCTAGAATCAGTCTTTAATGTGTTATACAAATTTTAACACCGTCTACAAGGATATAAAAAATGCATTGCATCACAAAAACTTAAAATTAATTATTTCAAAGTTAAAGTGTGAATTGAAATCCTTGCCCACTTTAGGTGCGTCGCTACAAATATCCGCTCACGGCCAATTATTATCTGAATCGGACAGCTGGCCAGATGGGACAGACTGGGCAGCAGGAGAAGCCGACGCCTCTGATGATGCTGGGCTATGCGAGACGCGTCTGTCGCTGGAAGTATCTGCGCTGGCCCATAATATTCGTGGCCAGTGTGCTATTGTTTTTCGGCCTGATCACCTACTGTCTCTGGCTGCACGATGTCAGCGTGGCCAGAGCGCGTTTCCTGCAGCGACGCTACGAGGCAACTGTGTCCAGTTCAACCACCGATCGATGGGAGGAACCGAGCGAACTGGGTGAGGAGGCCACAGAGGCCACGATGACAATGATGATGAGCACGACCACAGAGAATGTCAACGGAATGTTGCAAGAGTCAACGCGACTCAAAGCCATCGATATCGATATGAATATGAATAAAGAGCACACCACGTTCAGCACTGTGACGAAGGCATCAGAATCAAGCACTCCCCATCCCGACTCTTTTGAGCGAGGCGATGATGACTATGATGATGTTTTGTTACCTGCCGACAGCATTCGCTTCACCTCGGGACACCAGAACAGCTTCGGCGTGCCCCTCGAACAGGACAAACGAATGCTGCAGCTCCTCAAAGAGGTGAGTAACAATTGAAATCTAGCGGAAAACACAGTTTTTCATTTATTCTTTTGACTAACCCGTAACTGATCTTTAGTTGTCAGAGGGAACTACCTGAAAATTGTTTTTATTTTTGCTTTCCAAAGTATTGATTCCAAAATTGAAAAAATTCTGCAAGGTTTGAAAATACACGAATCAACAAAATCAATAGAATAAGATTCAAAGGGTTTTTTTGCCCTATTTATGACATTAGAAGTTAAATAGAAGTAAAATCTTAAGATTTAAAATTTTTAAAAAAACATTTTTTTAATAATCAAAAATTTTGATTAAATATTTTTTAAAACATGATTCAAAAATAAATTTCGCATGAAAATCTATTGAGATTTTACAAATTTAAGGTACTCAAAAAAAAAAAATATTAAAAAAAAAATGTAATTAAATTTTATTTTGTTGCAGTGGGCAAAAAATTCAATCTGAATTCCTGATGCTCAAATTAGTATTAAGCACTTTAAAATTAATTCTGGAAATTTTTATTTCTTTGGAAAAAATCCTTGCCAATATGGGCAAAAATGTTGACTTGTAAAGTTGCTGGGTTAACATGTAGACAAACTTCAAGCCTGATTACTTTTCCAAAAATGATCAAATTTTTTAATAAAATGTCATATTTTTGCCTTTTTATTCATGCTGCATTCATTAATAATTAGTTAATTGATTTAATTAATTTTTATACCCTGTGCCCATTGAAAATAGTCAAAAGGGTATATTAGATTTGTGTGATGTATGTAACAGGCAGAAGGAAGCATCTCCGACCCCATAAAGTATATATATTCTTGATCAGCATCAACAGCCGAGTCGATTGAGCCATGTCCGTCTGTCTGTCCGTCCGTCCGTCTGACCGTCTGTCCGTCTGTTTGAACGCGTCGATCTCAGAGACTATAATAGCTAGAGACTTCAAATTTAGTATGTAGGTTGCTGGATACCGGACGCAGATCAAGTTTGTTTTTAAATTTGGATCGGACCACTATATCATATAGCTGCCATAGGAACGATCAGACGAAAATCAAGTCTTAGTATGAAAAACTTTTTTGTTGTTTGAGATAACTGAACCAAACTGACAGAATATGCATATGGGATGGCTCCATACATTCTGATTAAATTTGTTTGAAATCGGATCACTATATCATATAGCTGCCATAGGAACGATCAAACGAAAATCAAGTCTTAGTATGAAAAGCTTTTTTATTGTTTGAGATATCTTAACCAAACTAACAGAATATGCATACGGGATGGCTCTATACATCCTGACCAGATTTGCCTGAAATCGGATCACTATATCATATAGCTGCCATAGGAACGATCAAACGAAAATCAAGTCTTAGTATGAAAAACTTTTTTGTTGTTTGAGATATCTTAACCAAACTGACAGAATATGCATACGGGATGGCTCCATACATTCTGACCAGATTTGCCTGAAATCGGATAACTATATCATATAGCTGCCATAGGAACGATGTGTCGAAAATCAAGTCAAAGTATGAAAAACTTTTTTGTTGTTTGAGATATCTTAACCAAACTTACAGAATATGCATATGGGATGGTTCCATACATTCTGACCAAATTTGCTTGAAATCGGATCACTATATAATATAGCTGCCATAGGAACGATCAGACGAAAATCAAGGCTTAGTATGAACAACTTTTTTGTTGTTTGAGATATCTTAACCAACCTGACAGAATATGCATATGAGATGGCTTTATACATTCTGACCAAATTTGCTTGAAATCGGATCACTATATCATATAGCTGCCATAGGAACGATGAGTCGAAAATCAAGTCAAAGTATGAAAAACTTTTTTGTTGTTTGAGATATCTTAACCAAACTTACAGAATATGCATATGGGATGGTTCCATACATTCTGACCAAATTTGCTTGAAATCGGATCACTATATAATATAGCTGCCATAGGAACGATCAGACGAAAATCAAGGCTTAGTATGAAAAACTTTTTTGTTGTTTGAGATATCTTAACCAAACTTACAGAATATGCATATGGGATGGCTATATACATTCTGACCAAATTTGATTGAAATCGGGTTACTATATCATATAGCTGCCATAGGAACGATCAGACGAAAATCAAGGCTTAGTATGAAAAACTTTTTTGTTGTTTGAGATATCTTAACCAAACTGACAGAATATGCATATGAGATGGTTCCAAACATTTTGACTAGATTTGGTTAAAATTGGACTACTATATAATATGTATTTATTTATGTTTTATATGCTTATATACATATTACTAATTCTATTATAACCAATATTCTATTTTGTGGAAACTGGCACAGGGTATCTTACAGTCGAGCAAACTCGACTGTAGCCGCACCTCCTCGCGAGCGAAGCGAGCCGGGGGTAGGCGAGCGAAGCGAGCAGGGGGCGGAGCCCCCTTGTTTTATCTATAATCCTAACAAAATCTTCTTCTGCATGCATCTCTTTCATCTCTCAGCAGCTTTTGCCCAAACCTCAGTCGACGCCAGCCGCCAATGTGCATCTGTTGACCCGCGTGTCGCCGACGTTGCCACCTCCGTCGGGGGTCATCAGTGGGCGACCCACGGAGGCGATGACAACGACGCCGTCGTCGAGCAGCATTAACAGTGGCTGCATCTCCACGGCTCTGCCCATGTGTCGTGGTGTTCTCGACTACGATCTGACCTACAACAACAATGGCAATGGCAATGGAAATGGAAATGGAGCACCACGTGATGCCGCCGCAATGGAAGCCTATGGGGAACTCATCAATGCCAACTGCTCGGCACGTGCTGTCGAGTTCATTTGCGCCGCTCTCGAGCCCGAGTGTCGACCCTCGCATATTGGACAGCTGCCGCCGTGTAGGCGCATCTGCAAAGGTAAGACAAAGAGACAGGAGACGAGAGATGGAAGACTGGGGTGGGAGCAGGCATAGAGTCAGGCATATCTCACGAATTTCCCACAACGGAAAGGCAATATTTAAGTTTTATTAAAGTAAATTTAATGCAATTTTAAATTAAATGTGAGAAGTCCTTCTAAATGACTTAATTTAATGTTTAAAATATACAAAACGAAGAATTAATATTTAATTAAAATCCGAAATCAATGTTTCATATTTTTAGGAATATATTTAATAATACGTTAATCTATTGAATTAATTTTTATTTCAATTTTAAATTAAATGAAATACGTTTTTCAATGAATTAAGTATTTGAACAAAATATACTATACAAAGAATTAATATTTATGTTGATACATCAAATATATTTACGACAGACGATTTTTGTGACTCCGATAATCTATATTCAATACTTTTTTGAGAGATTTAAAAAGTGTTAGCTTTATTGGATTAGTTGCAATTCAATTTTCAGTTGAATGAAGCCCCTGAAATAAAATTTTTAATAAATTAATTTGTTGAAAAAAGTATACAACACAGAAATATAAATACTTATGTTTATATTTGAAATACAATAATATGAAAGCCGATTTTTGGGACTCATGTGTTTGAATAAATAAAACTTCTGAAACACATAGCAATCAATAAAATAGATGGAAAAAAAAATTTAAATATATTCCGTTCAATGAATTTTTATTAATTGATTAACAAATTTAGCAATTTTGTTAAAATTCGAATATTCTTTTTTGACTCCGAAAATGTGTTAAAAAAATTAATTCTTCTGAAACACATCTAAAACAAAATATTAAGAGAGCACACCAAATAGTTCTTAAGGTCTAGAAAACAAAGTGAATATATTAGTTGAGGGATGTGATAAAATTAAATTAAAAATTAGTTGAATTAAATAAACTTTTTAAGTAAATAAAAATACACATATTTAATTTATTTACTAATTGATCAAAAATTTGATAAATTTTGTTAAAATTTGAATTTTTTTCGTCACAGAAAATATGTTAGATAAATCAATTCTTCCGAAACACATCCAAAATAAAAAGTATAAAATATTGATGTTAAAGTCTAGCCAACAAAGTCAATATATTAGTTGAGGGATTTAATAAAGTCTACAATTTATTGAATTAAATAATTTTTTTATTACACATATTAAGTTAATTTATTTATTAGTTATAATATTTTAAAATAAAAAATTTCCGATACATGTATTAAATCAATGCCATTTAAAATTTTCTTCTTTGCAAATATTTTGATTATTAAAGTTCTATAAGAAATTTTTTTTAGTCAAATCAAATGTTTTAGGCTTTTTTGACTAATTTAATGCTAAGTAGTTGTCATTTTATTGCATATAATTTAACAATAATGTCCTGAATATATACCTAAAAAATTCGTGCTAAAACTAGGAATTTTAAACTTTATTTTTCTGTGTAACTATTGTCTGCTGAAACACAGCCAAAACTGATTGATCTGATAAATCTAATTGAACTACTTTCAGCGATTCTCGAGGCCTGTTCCATTGCGATAGCCAACTCGGATGAGCTGAGCGAGTTGTTCGACTGCAGTCAGTATCCGGATGCACACGAGACGCACAAGTGCGAGGATCCCACGAGGAGGCGGGATTACTGCTACGGCAACGAGTTCCAGTGCCACGACGGCAGCTGCATTCCCCAGACCTGGCAGTGCGACAACATCAAGGACTGTGTGGGCGGCGAGGACGAGGACGAACAGTGTCTGGTGTGTGAGCACGAGGAGTTCCGTTGTCGCTCCAACGAGAAATGCATTCCGGAGAATCTGCGCTGTGACCTCAACGACGATTGCTTCGATGCCAGCGACGAGGAGGATTGCGACAACCTGGGATCGGGCGATACGGAACCCTTCGATGAGGCCGAGTTGAATGCATTTCCGCGCATCTTTTCCTACGCCAGTTTCCTTTCTCCCAATGAGACGAACGAGAAGCTTTACACTTACATCACGGCCACGACGGATGAGGAAGCTGGCACGGAAACCAAATTCCAACTACACCAGGTGGCAGCACCTTCCCCCTTTCCTTCGGCCTCTCTTCCCCTTCCTCTTGCTGCTGCTCCTGCGAATGGCAGCTCCGAGGAACCAGCTGCCGGTGGACCCAAGGGTTTTGGTAAGTGATATTAAATTTATCTATGACAGTGGTGTCTAAAATGGCAATAACAGCTCATAATGCTGCCTGCGTCTCAGCCGACAAACTTACAGAGAGAGAGAGAGAAATCGTGTGTTCTATAAATAGCACGTGCGGCAGTTGCTCTCTCACGATGTGTGTGCTCGGCTTCTTAAACTTTCACGAAGCATCTGATTTCAGATGTCAGTCGCTGAGCTGCGTTAAATGAGGAAAGACCGTACAGCGCTAGACTTTTATCATACACTGCAACTAATGCTTTGCTCTCTTTACGCCGCCAACTGTAACGATGCGAAAGTTCCAATATGCTTTCATTTCATTTTTTCAGTGTAAAGCAGTAAAACGATTCGTTGACTTCGTGTTTCGCTGCTAAGTACACAAGCGTAATGTTTGATTGTGTGAGTTTTACACCACTGACTTGCTGAGAATCAGCATGTAGGCCGAACGGTTAAGGCTAGAAAGCTGAGATTTTCACACAACATAGCTAACATAACATAACAGTTTGAAGTGTTTACTATATGTTAGCATTAAAAAATCATACATTTGCATACTTTTGAAAAATGAATAAATGACACATTTTCGGTAAAATACCCCATAGTGCATAGATGAGACAATTTCATCTTGCAATAAGATTGCGTTTTGTGAAATTCTACCCGAAAGTGGGTCAAATTCGGGGTGAAAATTCAGGGAATTGCTTAGTATGTCATCTTAATAAAAACCTATGAAATAATAATGAAAAATCGATTCGTACTTAAAAGTAATAAAAATTTCAGAAAAGTTGTATCAATCCATCAATATACAATCTTAAAGTAATAATTAAATGAAGATTTTAAAGAAAAAAATAATAAAAAATTATAATAAGCAATTATATTTTTTTTTAAATGCTTCGAAAAAATATTTTTTTTAATTTTATATTTTTACATAAAAGCTATAATATTTAGCAATGTTTCAAAATTTAACAGAATTTAAATTCTATCATATTATTTAAAAAATTTGTTTAAAATGTCTAAGGGAAATTTGTTTCTAATTTTTTTTCCATCACTGTATATTTTGTAAGTGCATTACCAAATGTATAGAAAACGAAAGAATAAGAACAATTACTGAATAGACTTTTTAATTAAATAAACATTTTAAAGTCTTAGTCGAAATAATATATGTAATTTATTTTTGAATATTTGAATACTCCACTTAAAAATAAATTAAGTATATATTTAGAATAATTTATATTTAAATTATTGCGGAATTCTTTTTCGTGTTTCTCACATTTATTTTGCAATTCCTTTAATTTAGTGAACTTTCGGGACAGCAAGGAGATCATGATGACCAGCGATTCGGAGACCAAGTTCAAGTACTCCTCCCAAAGGGCCAATCGCACCAGCAGCAAGTTCACAATACCCACGGCCACCGTTCCCACCCGCAGTGCCAGTGCGATTCCCCCCTCGGCCCTGGCCCAGCAGCGGGAAAGGGAGCGCATTACATTGATTAGCACCACAGGAAGTCCCAGCACCACCACTAGCACCACTTCCCCCACTCCTCCAACAGTGATTACACCCACCAGGACACCGGGACGTTGTTTGCCCCACGAATTGCGCTGTGTGAGTGGCAAGTGCATCACAGTCAACCAACTGTGCGATAAGGTAAGCAGCATTTAAAAGGAAGTTCCAGAAAACTCGTCACTGAAACTCATTTCTCTGATAATCAGCAAGTGGATTGTCCCGATGCCGCCGATGAGATCATGTGTGTCTATAGGGAAAGACCAAGTGCGAGGGTTGCAACCACAACAGCAGCAATCACAATGAAAGCCACGCCCACAACAACAACAACACCCACAACAACAACAACAACGACAACAACAACGACGACGACGAGACGTGCGCTGCGAACAAATCCCAATCGAAGTCGAAAGCCCAAATCCTAGATCCTCAGGAATTCCTCAAGGATTCCTCGGGAATTCCTCACGGATTCCTCGGGAATTCCTCACGGATTCCTCGGGAATTCCTCACGGATTCCTCTAGGATGTGTAGAAAATAGAATGCTGTACATTATTTGGAATTTTATCAACGTTTAATATTATTTATATGCTTATTCTTCTTCTTTTATCATCATCTTTTATCTATGATCTAATGATTTATTGTATATGATAATTGGCTAGATCTTAAGTTTGTTAGTAGATTGTTTGACTAATTTTATGTACCAACTGCAGACCGTACTGTGGAATATGTGTGTGTATATGTTTTGTATTTTAGCAATAATAAAGATAAGTTTGTAGTTAAACAAAAGCTATCAATTGTATTCGATATTTATTTGTTTTTCTAACCTTAACAGGAGCCTCATAAAGCCATTGTCATTTTGACAAAGCCATAAACCGACCTAGAGGGTCTTTCTCTCTCTAATTCATTTTGAATTTCAACTGAAATTGAACCCAAAACAAAGAAAAAAGAAAAACAATTAAACTCTGGACAGCATTATAATTTCACGGCGACCTTCGAATTGTTGTGTGTTGCCTCAACCAACGCATTGAAAGTCATTTAATTCAATTAACAGCGCCATTGTTATCGCTATCGATGCGAGTTGAGAGACATTCACCTACACAAATAGAAGTGTAACCCAATACAACCACTTTAAAGCAACTCCCTATAACATGACATGACATGACTGCAACACGGAAGACAACAACAACACAACAGTTTCACTTGTCCAGGCAAATGCAGATTAAATTGCACTTCACTCCATGTCTCCCAGCATTCCAACAACTCCAACTTCGCCCCCTCAAGCTTAAACTCCATTTCAGAGTTCCGACTTTGCCCAGTAATTTGACTGAACGTTGACAGCATGTGGCAAAAAAAAAATTATATATTTTGACAGCAGTTTAATTAAAAAACAAATACATTCTAAGCCCGTTTCCGATGTATTAAATGGTAAAAAATTATTTTGTTTGTGTTATTTAACCCATTAAAAATAAAAAATAAAGTTGACAAAGAAACCTAAAAATTATAAAAATACTTAATTTTTTTTACTTTATTTAAGAAGTTAATATCTATTTGGAAAGTTTATTTAAATTTCGTTTGAATGATGCAAAACTTTCCCTAAACCATTAAGTACTCATTGAAAATTTCGGTTTTTTGCAAGCTTCTACTTTTTGAATTTATTTTTTCGGTCTCAAAAAAAGGTATTTTGATGTAAAAAAAAATTCTGCGAACAGTTCTAAAAGTGACAAAGGGAAGCTGCAAATTTTGAAACATTGTTAAATAAGCATTAAATAAGCATTTGTATGAAATTTGAGTGAAAATTTTATCTATAACCGTGCAAAAAAAATTTCAAAAATCTCTTCGCTTATATTTTTAATGATTTATTGAAAATTGCTAAAAATTACTGTTTTAAACCCTTTTTCCTCCCTTTTAAAATTTTTTTGTATGGTTATGGATAAAATCCCAGAAACAATATTTTTTTTTTTCTATTTTTTTTTAAATTGTTATGGAAAAAAGTGTCTTTTTAGTTACATAATGTTTACTTAATGCCTAATAAACAATATTTTAAAATTTAAACTAACAACGGAATTCTGTATTACTGTGTATTTTGTTGAATTTTGAAATGACCAAATAACTCTCGTTTTTATTATTTTTTCCATCACTGTATGTACGTCTGTGTATTTACAAATCTGACCTGATTTGTTGGGCTTTGTATTTTAATCCCTTTCCATTTCTTTAGCTCTATGTGTATATGATCTGTCTCTGTCTCTATTTTTGCAGAAGGTATTCTAATTTTCAAATATTTAGCGTAGTTCATAAATATTAAAAACATAAACATAAAACTATTCAATTTTTTGCCCATGGTGCAGTGTGACAAGAATTGCAGTTCACAGTTTTGCACAGGGGCTGTTCCAGAAAGCGTAAACGCAAACGCAAACGAAACCCGAATCCGAATCCGAGACGCAGTCGAATTGAACCACAGAAGTTAAATGCATTTTGATTTCACCCCCTGGTAACAAAAAAGAAAATAAACAACCTTTTTTTTTGGGCTATTTTGTGATTGATTGCCATCAGAAATCCGCTTTTGGCATAACGCCAAATGCGATTTGATTACTGTCGTTCTGTCCTTCTGTCCGTCTGTCGTCCTGTTGTTGTCCCTCTGCCTCTGCACAATGACAATAACTATTAATATATGTTTTCAGCAATCCCTAATCCCAAAAACCTCGTAAGTTTCATGCACAATTGCATTCAGCAATGAAATTGCAACACAAAATTATATAAAAAATAACATTTTTTTGCTTCATTTTTTGGGGAGTTTTTCGAGTTTTCGTAATTTTGGGTTATCATTTGGCATTTGATACGTTTTTGACAGCTGTCGCTCGTCTAGATTTTCACCTTAATTAAGTGATATTAATCGTTTCATCTCAGCTCACTTTTTCTGCTGATTTTTCTACGTTTTTCAACGCCTTCAAAAAAAAAAAGGGCCCAAAAATTCATGAGGGTAAAAAAAGGGGCAAAAAGGGAAAGGCGTTGACCTTTCTACAGATTCTCACTTTCAGTTGAAGTCATTTTGTGGGCATTAAAAGCTTTTACAATTTCAGTTGCCTTGTTGTAGTTGAGCCTTGAGTTGTTGAGTGCTTCAGTTGTTCCGTTGTTCAGTGTTGCTGAGTGGGGCAAACGCATAATTTCCATTGGACCTTTACCAATATTGTTAATGGAGTCGATTGTAATGGCCCATTTGAGTTTTTGGCACTGAGTCGCCCCCATTTCATCCTTTATCCTGGCCATATGTGAGCATATGAAGGTGTTGTTGTTGTTGTTGTTGTTGTTATCTATGCCCCAACAGGCCATAACATTAATGGAAAGTGTGTTTGGTGCTTCAACCTTATTCCAGTGACCTTTTTCTCTTTCTTAACAATTCACTAAGAAGAACTTTAAGTCTTTAAGCCATCAAGTTGACATAGGTAAAGGTAGACCTTTCAACAGGAAGGATTTTCTTTTCGATTTTATTA
The DNA here is from genome assembly GCA_037043405.1 of Drosophila subquinaria. NCBI lineage: Eukaryota > Metazoa > Arthropoda > Insecta > Diptera > Drosophilidae > Drosophila > Drosophila subquinaria. The sequence continues at coordinate 47,845 of JBAMBL010001711.1, forward strand.
TCAAAGGAAAATTCTGCAACTAAATAAATTCTACAAATACTTATGTATATAGTTATTCATTTAAAATAGCTTTATTTACCAATATGAATTCTCTGAACATTTGATTTGAATTGACAAAGTAATTCTTAAATCAAGCAAACCTGTTAAATGTTAGTATATAGATTATTTTTGTTTAAAATTCGAACTAATGATTAAATTACGAATATTTTCGATTTTGCCCAATTATTTAATGATTACGATTACAAAAAATCAGAAATAATCTAAAATTATTACAATTATTCAAAAATTGTCAGAAAATATCAAAAATAATGAAAACTAATCTTTTTGAGTATTCGGATTATTTTTGGTTTTTTTCTGATTATTTTTGGTTATATCTGATTATTTAGTAAAAATTAAATTAATTGAAATTTTCACAACAAAAGTAGTCAAAATAATCAGAAAAAGTCAAAAATAATCCGAAATAATCAGAAATGTTATATTTGATAATTTTAGATTTTTTACTGATTATTTTTTAATAATTGTAATAATTTTAGATCATTTCAGATTCTTTTTAATCGTAATCATTATATAATCACAAATTTTTCAACAGTGAATTATATAGTCACTATGATTTTTTCCAAAAATAATCTAATTGTTTAGTAATTCTATTCGAAATTTAACAGGTATGGAATAAAGTATTTTGTATTTGGCTTAAGAAAATTCGAAATTAACGAACTTTAGACACAGCATCGAATTGATTTTATCCCATATTTCTTATACATATTTTAAATATGAAATTCGCAAATACAAAATTAGGTAAATAAGTTTATCACATAGAAATTCAACATAAAGTTAGATACGCCTTTAATTGACCCCTGACTTAATACTTCTACAGGAAAGGAGTTCACACTCTAAAAGTAATGCTCCGAAACTTAACCCTCAAGTTCTCGACTGACCTTTCAATCAAAAAACATTGAATTGCATTTTCGAAACGTTCTCAATAGTTTGTAACTCTGTCTCTTATCGGACCCTTTAAGACCTTAATGCCTCGGCAATAGAAACTTGTGACAATGTCCCGTCGTGTGCTCTAAATAGAAACCCGTAATTAGGAGCTCATCATATCGTGTTCAGAGTTACGCTTGATCGTTTTTAAATTGCGATCGTCGCACTTCCGGAGAAGAACAAGAAACTGAAACAGAAGCAGAAGGAGCAGAAAGAGTAAAAGGTGAAGAAAAGTGAATGTAAAAGGGCGATGGCAATGTCGGCACTTCAAGAAGTTGACATAATTATGCCAGCAGCAGGACGAAAATAACCCGCTAACCTTTACTCCTCCAAGGAGTCATTGTCTCAAGGGCTAAGGGGCTGGGGAAGACAAGGGTAGGGACAACCCTTAGGGAAACTTGCACCCTTTTGTCCTCTACGGTCCTCGGGGTGCCACTTTAATGATGATACGAGTACTGACGATATTTATTTATATGCAACATTCCATAGCGACAGTTGTTACACTAAGGAAATGGGCGTGGCATGCCACATCAGAGATTTGCATAGTGGCCAAAAGACTCAAGTACAGTTGGGCCTTTAAAGTGGCAAATGAAAGAAGAAAAAAATAAATGAATGAATGAATCTGGAAAATCATTAGGTGCATTTTCCAATTGATTTCACGCGCTAACCGCAAGCTGTAAGCACGAAAGAAAAGTTATATACAACACACCGCAGATTTGATACCCTGTAGATCTCTAAAAAAAAAATGTATAAAAAGTAACATTAAGTAACTATTTCCAAAAACAAATAAATACGTTTTTATTCTGTTTAAAATACGTACAAAACTTCAATTTTGAACCGATCTAGATATAATAATTAGGGCGATTTTAAACACACTTGGACAGAATGTCTAAAAAAAATAAAATAAAATACATTAGCTGTAATATTTAAAAAAACTGATTTTCATTCGACTAATTGATCCAGTGACGGCAGCAGATCGAACTTAATTAAATTTTGTCAAAATGCTTAAGATTATAAAAAAATATTCAATCTACGAGTTTAGCTAAAATATTTTTGAAAAGAAAACAAAAAAATTGTATTCCAAATAAAGTTTTTTTTAACCAGAATAAGGGCTGTTTTTTCAATGTACATATAAACTGTATCTAAGATATAATTTAAAATTTGACAGTAATTTCTACACATTTAACGTCAAAATATATTTTCAATAGTTATCAAACATCTTATTTAGACTTTGAAAAAACGAGCCTAAATGTTTCATAAATTTTTTCCAATACCTAAAATTTTGATAAAATTCATAATACCCTCTGCAAGACAAAAAAAATTTTCGGAAAAACGGAAAACTCTTGACCAAAATCAATAAGCAGCAAAAGGCAACAAAAGGCAAAAACACAACACAAGAAAGTAGAAACCAAACCAAACAAACAAAAATCAAAAAATACAATGAAGGCAAAAATAATAGAAACGAACGTCATTTGGATATTTTAAACAATTATTTAAAAATGTGATAATGAATTTAGAAATCCGATGTTTTTGTTAAACTTTTAAAACATTAAGTAAAAATTATCTTTCTGATTATTTTGGATTATTTTTTTCTGATTATTTTCGCTACTTTGATTGTGAAAATTTAAAATAATTTGATTTTTACTAAATAGTCATAAAAAATCAGAAATAATCAAAAATAATAAGAAATAATCAGAAAAAAAATCAAAAATAATCAGAACACTCAAAAAAGATTATTTTTGAATTTTTTTTTATTTTTTCTGATTATTTTTGAATAATTGTAGCAATTTTAGATAATTTTTGATTTTTTATAATCGTAATCATTAAATAATTGGGCAAAACCGAAAATAATCGTAATATAATCATTACTAATCATTATTTAACAGGTATGATCCAAAGCAATTTCAAACGTACAACAAAAATAGATCGTTTCTATTATATTTGCCATGTGAGTATTTATAAAAATGTAGGAAATCGGCAACCGCAACACGGCAACCCAGAGATTGACAATGCGGCAAAAGACCAGAGCCAAAAGAGACCCTAGTTCAGACATGTCCAGACAGACAGACAGACAATTGTTTCATTGTGACCAGCTTGTCACGTTGAGATGAGGTAAGGGAATGAGACAAGGGAGGGGGGTAAAAGGAAGGTAGTTGGCAGATTGCGAGCTGCGTTTTGTCGTGTCTCCTTCGGTCGCATTGTTGCAAAATTGATGAGGCGCAATAGATTCGGAATGTGCCTCTGGCTCTGCTGAGTTTCCTCTCTCCCTCTCCCTTCCTAGCACATCCCTAGCAGATTGGCAAAAGGGCATTAGCTACTGGAAAAACATGTAGGAAAATCGACAGTGAGCAGACACACAAAGTGAAAATTGCTTTTGGGCAGCATCTTTTTACGCCTGATTGCAGCTGAAAAGTGTTTGAACTGCCTCTTTACCAACACATAAATAGACCCGAGTGTGTGTGTGTGTGCATAATTTGACAGACTGTCCACACACAACAGAAATACAGGGTATGCACAATAAAAACTTTACAGTGTTGTATGTATATAAAAATGAGCTAGACAAATAAAAATATATCAGTTAAACTTTTTTTGATAGAATAATTCCGAAAATAATAAACTATGCATTCAAATTTTATTTTTTAAATGTTTAAAAACAAAAGAAACTCAAATTTCTAACATGAAATTTTAGCTTAATTCTTGTTTAAAAATTTCAAATAGATCATTTTTATTAATTTCTTAAAATTTTAATACGAAATTTATTGAAAATATATACTAAACAAACTTTGAAATTTCTAAAAATTTAAATTTTTTTTACCTTAATATTTGTGCTTGATCTTAAAATTTAAATAAATAAAGATAATTTTAATTAAAATAAATACTAATTACTTTAGTCTTATTAATAGATTTCAAAATAATGTTTATTTTTTGTTTTAAATAAAAATATCATACAATGAAATAGAAGATCAATTTGTACCTGAAAATAATATTAAAAAATTTTTAATTTAATTTTTTTTTTATAATTTGTATTCCTAAAATTCAAATACTACTATTATTTATATTAATTATTTAAGGGAGAGAGTAGATAAATTTAAATTTCTATTTGAAAATTAATTAAATACAAAAATTGTAACCCTATTCTTTATTATAATTTTTTATACTAACAATTTAAATATTACTATTAATTTTTATTTTTTCTCACAATCAGATATCTTAAAATATCAAATAGAGTAATAAATTTCAATTGCTATTTTAAAATCATTTATAAAATCTTTACTTAATAATTAATACTTAATTTTAATAATAATTTCTATACACAAAATATTAATATTATTATAAGTTTTAATTTTTTCTTATTATCAGATATTTCAAAGTATCAGATGGAGCATTAAAATTTCCATTTATATTTAGAAATCATATTAAATAATCTTAACTTCCATTTTATAAAATAATTTGTGTACTAAAAGTTTTGATAATTGGTTTGTTTTAATATTACTATTATTTTTGTGTATTTCTTATTTTGATTAATACCTATTAATTATTACTTTTTAAATTAATTTTATAATTTTTATTTTTATCCTCGCTCACTCCACGCCTCGCAATGCAATGCAAACAAAAGGAAAAGTCGACAAGGGAATGATTTTCGAGTGGTTTACAGTCCACTGCACCACTGGGCGCAGCACTGCCAGGCACCACTGTACTGCATACAGTGGTCAACAGGATATGTTCTGAGTCTGATTTGCATAAATGCTCATTAAATCATCGTGTCGTGGACTGGCCAAATGTCTGATGTCCGTTTGGTTGCCTTATTACTTAAGTTAAAGTTGTTTTTATCCAGTTTTCAACATACATATTTTCTACCTGACCTACCTTTACCCTACCCCCTCCCCTCCCTGCCCGCTCTTAGATAGTTGTTACAACAACTGAAACCCCGACACATTTTGAATGTCAAGTTCAAAATGATTTACCGACTTTTTCTGCTTTTCTGTTGTGTTTTTCAGTCTCTCCGTCCAATGGGTAATTAATTGGCCAGCTCAAAGCTCGAGCTGAAACTGAAACTGAAACTGGAGTTGATCGAGAGAAGTGTGCCAAGAAGGGGAGAGAAGGGAGAGAGAGACAGAGAGAGATAGAGTGAGGTAAGGGATTGGCGATAGCAAACGCGAAACAAAATGTTGCAAAGTCACGAGCTAGAAAACAAGCGGGAATGCCACAATTGAGAATGATAGACTAGAAAATACCATGGAAAGGGTTGATGAAAAGGCTTAAGCTAATAACAGCAATTTTTTAAAAAGTTAATGAGGTTGCCAAAAATATGATATTAGATTTATAACTATACTAGTTGCCAAGAAATTATATTAAAAATTTGAAAAAACATAAGAAAATTTTTAGATGCTTAAAATAAATTTAAATTAAAACTAGTTAACAAGATTTTAAATTAAAATTATTTAAAAAATAAAATACAAATTTTAATTTTAACCTGTAAGGTAAAAACGATTAAATAAATATAATAAAATACATATTTTAATTTTAAGCTGTAAGGTAAAAACGATTAAATGTTCAAGTCGAAAATGCAATACAATGTGATACCCTGTAATTAGTTGATAGACAAGAAAATACTTTGTAAATGGCTGATGATTATATTTAAATTGATATAAAAAATATTTTAAAATTAATTTTAAATTTAAAGCTTATACAAAATTAAAAGTGAAAGATAAAAAAGTTGAAAAGTCTTGGGTTACCCAAAAAATTTGGAGACCTATTGAAAAATTTATGGTTTTTTTTTTAATTGTCCCATTCATACCCTGTAATCGGCAATGTAGAATGATAGACTAGAAAATACTTTGTTATGGGCTATGGCATAAATTATAACTAATAAAAAGAAGTTTTTTAATGAGTAAACGAGTTCGACACGAAATAAATTAAAATTTAAAATAAAATTAGTTAAGATTTTAAATTAATAATATGAATAAATTAAGTATAATTGTAAATTAAAAACTTTGGTAAAATTATCAAAAATTCTGATGGTAAATGCAAAAAAATGCAGAGAATTCCATGATACCAAAAGATAATATGTAATTTAATTTAATGATTCAAGTTGATCAGTCCCAAGACATTCTCTGGCTAAAGGGTATAGTTAAAGGCAATTGAATGTTTTCTACGCATACTCATATGCTGATTTTGGCCCTAATGAGCAGCCATTTGGCCAGAAGAGAGAAGAGTCGAGAGGAGGAGCTCATTATTATTGGGCAAGCATCCGGAATTCGGTGATTGAATTGCATTTTATAAAGTCAAAGGAGGCGAGATAATGAAATATGAAATGATATATGGCTTAAATGGTAAATGGTAATGCGTTAACAAGAGAGCCCGTTTTATTGTGGGGATTGATTGTTAAAGCCCCGTTATGGACACAACCTAATGAAGACCATAATTAAACCAGCTTCGACTTCAACTTCAACTTCAGCTGTTTCAATTGTTCGCCCTCTGACAATGACAAGATATACTACATACTGTACAGCCTCAACTTGACTCATGTCGATTCAAACAGTTACTCAAATAATTACTTTGACAAAAGAAAAAATTTCACATATTTGTTTTTTATTTTGGAAAAAACTTAAGCTCAAGAGATCACAACATTTAAAAATTCAAGAAATATAAAAGTTTTTGAAAATAAAATTAAACTTTAAAAAAATACATTTAATTTTCATACTTTTTAATCTACAATTTAATTCAAATTAGTTTTAAAGCATGGCAAACATTTTAAAATATTTTAATATCTTGAGATTTTTTCTTTAAAAAGCAGAAGAATTTAAATTTAACAATTTTAGTCATTTAAATAAAAAATTAAAAAGTCAAGCAATTTAAATAAATTAAATTATAAATAGAAAATTTGAAGTATAACAATTTAACGATTTAAATTTAAGGAAAAATATTTCAAATTCAAGTTTTTTTAAAATACAAAAAAAAATAGATAAAAAATAATTACATTTAATTTTTATACTATTGACATAACAATTTTATTTTTAGATTAGTTTGAGTGCAGTAGAATAATTATAATATTATCGTATCTTGATTCCTTTAACGCATTTTATGCCGCGATACAAAAAATAGTGAGATTTTCATTAAAAAAACACTTTTCTAGGCTAATTTGGACCTTCTAAAACAGAATATGAGGTTAAAAATCAAATTAAAATTCACATTTTTTGAAACTAAAATATTTTTTAAAATTAAATTTTTATTTTTAAAATATGGGATGACCAGAGTAAGCATTCTCTGGATTTTCTAATTTTCTTAATTTTCCATTTGGATTTAAATACAGTCGAACTTCCCTAACTCGAACTTCCCTAACTCGAAGTCTCTCTAACTCGAACAAAATCGAGTGGCAATACAAGGCAAATTTCATACAATTCTACTTCCCTAACTCGAAGTCTCCCTAACTCGAACTTTTTTCGTGGATAATAGTGATTCGAGTTAGGGAAGTTCGACTGTACGTTGATTTATATAAAAAAAAACGATCTGAAAATTAAAAATTTTGTCGAACAGCGGCAGAAAATGGGGTAAAAAGGGATTTTTAATAAAAGCAATTTTAAAAATGAAATAAATTTCAGTAAATAAATACAAAAGGTTGAAGGTTTCTTCTTTTTCCTGGCAAATAAAATTTGTGAGTTGTTTGGCTTGTCAAAAGAATTACTTGAGCAGCTGTATGTGCACTGGGCTCGAAGGTGCGGCATATCAATGACTAATAACCTTTCAGGGAGCGAGCTTACAATGCAATTTTCTTATTGTTACCGACAGAGAACGGAGTATGGAGTATTATATATTAAAGAATGGAATAGATAGGACATCTGTCAGTCAAGTCATTCAGACTCATTGTGACAGTCGCTGCACATGACTAATTATTGACCCTGACTTCGAATTGGACTCCTTTTGGCCAGAGCTAATGATGCCTGACAAAGGGGCTGGCTAAGACATACTTCTGGCCAGTTAATATGCTCATACACCTAGCGTGAAATATTTGCCATTAAAATAGATCGTAAGACGCAACAACAACAACAAAGTAAATTAACTTTTATCGATATAAATATTTATTATATGCAGCTTGAGAGTTCAAGGAGTCAAGAGGGGGTAACAAAAGGGGGGGGTTAAAATTGTGGCATGTGACTCAGCAGCTGCATAAACAAATTTGCAGTCAACATTCATAATTTCCTGTTTAAATTAAAAGTCGGCCAAGAGGGAGAGGGAGAGAGAGAAACCAACAGCTAGTCACATAAACCATTTCCTAGTGACAAAAAAATTACAGCTCGACTCGGAAAGACTGCAAAACTGTAGACTGTAGACTGTAGACTGCACACTGCAGTTTGTAGACTGTAAAAATTTGACTCTGAGACTGGCTTAAGACCAAAACAGACCACGCACAAAATGCACAAAAGTCTCAAAATCACAAAATCACAAAAATCTCAAAGGCAGGCAATTAAATGTCGCCTTCAAAAAAATCGCGGTCCACAGCAGGCGATCAACCCAACTGCACAAAAATAAACAACTAACTACCTATATTTTACTAATACACCCGGAAAAAAATATAGATTTAAAGAGACCTAAAACAGGGTCTGAGAGTGACTGCAAAAAATTGTTTTCAAAAATATTTTTGATAGTATTTTTTATGATTTTTTTAAAGTTGCTAAAAATTATTATTTTTCCTTTTTCTTCTTTTTTATACAAAATGTGGCTTTTTAGCAACTTTCAAAAAATCATAAAAAATATTTAAAAAAATATTTTTGAAAAAATATTTTTGAAAAAAAATTTTTGCAGTTACTCTTAGAGTTGGTTCAAGAATTTTTTTGCATCAAAATATTATTTGGAAAATATTGAGAAAAAAATTTGATAGATCGATTTGTTTTTTTATTATTCAAAATTTTCCATGGGTACTTAATGGGTTAAAGAAGTATTGGTATCAGTCGAACGGAATTTAAGTGAATAAAAGATTAATATAAAAAACCCGCATCAAAACATCTTTATTATACCCAAATTTGACCAATTTAAGTACACATAATTCTTGAACTTGTCTCAAAATTTACTTGTTGACAGTACAAATCATTCTTACATTTATCTTATTTCAATCTTCAAATTTACTAGTTTAATTACATAAAAACAACTAAATACCTAAACATTTTTTCAAGTGTACACTAGATAGACTACACAAAAATCTATATGCAGCTTTACAGTTTGTGCGTTTTATTGATTTTTATTATTATTAGCCACAAAAAGCAGCGACAAAAATGTAAATCGATATCGATACCAAACGACCAAAAATTATGCATTTCGAAGCCAATTTGACGATTTGCCGATACGACTATTTACGACTTATACACTAACTAACCAAAAAGGGTATGACAACTAAGTAAAACAGATTTTAAAAAAAGCTAATTTTGCATATATTTAAATCTTAAATCTTATAAGTAATATGTAACGACAAAAGAAAATATAAAGTACTTACCACTTACATTGATTACACTGAACTGTCTCTTCCACATTTGAATTTGTGTAACTGAAATAAACGAAATAAAGAATATTTATTTTTTATTTAAATGCAATAAAACTGTTTAAGCTTAAAAAAATTCTTAGAAGATGTATAAAAACACTTTAAATTTAATACAATTTATTTTTAAATAAGCATATTTTAATATGAGTGCAGGTTGTTTTATCATTTGTAAATTAGAGTAATATTTTTATAAAATTCTCAATATTTTCATACAAATTTTAATATTAATATCCAATCAGTTAAATTAGGTAAATATCTTAGAAGTCTTAAATATACAGAAGTCATTTTAAAAAAAAAAAAAAAAATAAGTTTGTTATATCAAAATGACTCGCGATTCTATTATTTTTCGCTCACTGAATGATGGAAGCCGTTATCTTTTATTATAAGCTTTTATCCTACTTAATCGCAACAAGATCGGCCAAACAGAACGGCAGTAATGGCTGATTTAAGTTTCAAGCAATGTACGTGACTAAAAGTATGCAATAAAAAATATTTTATATTTATTTTAATACGTAAAGGTTATCCAATAGTCAGGAGCTCGACTTTTCCATTTGTTTTCTCACTTTCCACATTTAATATTTATATTTCTTTATTTTATTTAGTTTTTCTGTATATTTCTTTAAAAGAGTATTAAATTTTCGGTGTACTCTATTTTATCTGCCATTTACCATCTGGTTTATGGCCAACTGAAGGCAAAGAGCTCTGCTGGCAAACACATTGGCAATGCCGCCGACGCCAAAGACTCCACTTCCCCCTTCCCCTTTTCCCCTCCACCCATGAATGTGGATCAACAGTTTCCCCTTTGCCCACCCCTAGTTGGCGACCCTCCCTCTTCTGTCGTCGGTCGTCGGTCGTCTGTCAGGTAGCTGCCCGTCCAAATACACATATACTTATAATTATGGTTCGTTAACCTGTTTCTTTTCGGCCAAGTCAACGCCGATCAACGTCAACGTCAACTACAAAACTGGCAACTGGCAGAGGGAAAAACTGAAGCTGGAGGCCGCTTTATGAATGTCGTTTATCATAATCTTATCAACAATTCACATTCAATTATAAATCAATCAAAATTGCACCATTTTCATTTATTTTCATTGGATTTTTTTGTTGTTTTGCCGACACTGTGGCACGCTTTGGGCTTTGAATATGGATTCGTATTTGATTTTGAATTCGGAATTCGAAATTGAGGTTTGTGTTCGCATTTCGATTGGGATTTTGATTTAGATGTCGGCTTGATATATGGCAAACACTTGGAGCTCCCACGTTTAATTTGAATCAAGTCTGTGAGTGGTGTGAGGAATGTGGCAAGTAAATTAGGAATTCTGCTTTTGAATAAAATTATATTATGAGTTGGCGAATTGAGTAGAAAACTGAAGAATTTCAGAACCGTTTTCATATTTGATTCTTTGAAATTAAAAACAAATAAAAGTCTTTAAATTAGACAATTTCTGAAGCAAATAACTTTTTGATTTAAGAGTTTGTTCAAAAGAAACTTTTTCTATTTATAAATAAAAATCATTTGGGATTTTATTCTGGAATGCTAAAAATAAGACAATAAATGATTATTTATTTCGAACTTGTTATTTAGTATTTGATCATAAAAATGTTTTATACATATATTCGAC